>OY720446.1:8301740-8345072 GCA_963082915.1 Dolichopus griseipennis | reverse complement strand
ATGTAAAACTCCTAATTAATACCTCCTTCAATTGTTTAAAAAGGTCTAAGTCCTATAATTTTTGGCTAATTTTTTATTAAAGGTGTATACTCAATTTGATTTTAAATTATAAGTGACATCTACCAAAATTTGTAGAACTAAATTAAGCCAAGACAAATTTATGCAATTTAATTATATAATTTTAAGGAATAATTGCCTGCTATTCGACTATGTTTGCCTGGTATAAAATAAAATTTTTAAATTCAATATTTAGTTTTTAATTGGAATTTTTTGATTTTTTCTTTTTGTTTTTATTATTAAATGCTACGTTCCTAATTATCAACAAAAAAAGAAGTAGTTTCCTATTTTTTTAATGAAGTGGGGGAGGGCTTCCCCTATTTTTTCTCTTTAGAAACAATTTCTTATTTGTTTAATAAGAATTTAAATTAAATATTACTTAGTTTCTTATTTTTTATCTATTTTAATTAGATATTTTTTCTCTTTTCTTTAGTATTGTTGGGGCTTAGTGTTGGGGTGGGGTCTGTAATTTAAAAGAATTTATTAAAAACAAATACATATATATAAAAGGAAAATAAAAATTTGTTTTATTAAAGAAATATATTATTATATTAAAAAATATGTAATTTGTTCTTTTAATGTATTGTAGTAAAATCATGTAAAACTCCTAATTAATACCTCCTTCAATTGTTTAAAAAGGTCTAAGTCCTATAATTTTTGGCTAATTTTTTATTAAAGGTGTATACTCAATTTGATTTTAAATTATAAGTGACATCTACCAAAATTTGTAGAACTAAATTAAGCCAAGACAAATTTATGCAATTTAATTATATAATTTTAAGGAATAATTGCCTGCTATTCGACTATGTTTGCCTGGTATAAAATAAAATTTTTAAATTCAATATTTAGTTTTTAATTGGAATTTTTTGATTTTTTCTTTTTGTTTTTATTATTAAATGCTACGTTCCTAATTATCAACAAAAAAAGAAGTAGTTTCCTATTTTTTTAATGAAGTGGGGGAGGGCTTCCCCTATTTTTTCTCTTTAGAAACAATTTCTTATTTGTTTAATAAGAATTTAAATTAAATATTACTTAGTTTCTTATTTTTTATCTATTTTAATTAGATATTTTTTCTCTTTTCTTTAGTATTGTTGGGGCTTAGTGTTGGGGTGGGGTCTGTAATTTAAAAGAATTTATTAAAAACAAATACATATATATAAAAGGAAAATAAAAATTTGTTTTATTAAAGAAATATATTATTATATTAAAAAATATGTAATTTGTTCTTTTAATGTATTGTAGTAAAATCATGTAAAACTCCTAATTAATACCTCCTTCAATTGTTTAAAAAGGTCTAAGTCCTATAATTTTTGGCTAATTTTTTATTAAAGGTGTATACTCAATTTGATTTTAAATTATAAGTGACATCTACCAAAATTTGTAGAACTAAATTAAGCCAAGACAAATTTATGCAATTTAATTATATAATTTTAAGGAATAATTGCCTGCTATTCGACTATGTTTGCCTGGTATAAAATAAAATTTTTAAATTCAATATTTAGTTTTTAATTGGAATTTTTTGATTTTTTCTTTTTGTTTTTATTATTAAATGCTACGTTCCTAATTATCAACAAAAAAAGAAGTAGTTTCCTATTTTTTTAATGAAGTGGGGGAGGGCTTCCCCTATTTTTTCTCTTTAGAAACAATTTCTTATTTGTTTAATAAGAATTTAAATTAAATATTACTTAGTTTCTTATTTTTTATCTATTTTAATTAGATATTTTTTCTCTTTTCTTTAGTATTGTTGGGGCTTAGTGTTGGGGTGGGGTCTGTAATTTAAAAGAATTTATTAAAAACAAATACATATATATAAAAGGAAAATAAAAATTTGTTTTATTAAAGAAATATATTATTATATTAAAAAATATGTAATTTGTTCTTTTAATGTATTGTAGTAAAATCATGTAAAACTCCTAATTAATACCTCCTTCAATTGTTTAAAAAGGTCTAAGTCCTATAATTTTTGGCTAATTTTTTATTAAAGGTGTATACTCAATTTGATTTTAAATTATAAGTGACATCTACCAAAATTTGTAGAACTAAATTAAGCCAAGACAAATTTATGCAATTTAATTATATAATTTTAAGGAATAATTGCCTGCTATTCGACTATGTTTGCCTGGTATAAAATAAAATTTTTAAATTCAATATTTAGTTTTTAATTGGAATTTTTTGATTTTTTCTTTTTGTTTTTATTATTAAATGCTACGTTCCTAATTATCAACAAAAAAAGAAGTAGTTTCCTATTTTTTTAATGAAGTGGGGGAGGGCTTCCCCTATTTTTTCTCTTTAGAAACAATTTCTTATTTGTTTAATAAGAATTTAAATTAAATATTACTTAGTTTCTTATTTTTTATCTATTTTAATTAGATATTTTTTCTCTTTTCTTTAGTATTGTTGGGGCTTAGTGTTGGGGTGGGGTCTGTAATTTAAAAGAATTTATTAAAAACAAATACATATATATAAAAGGAAAATAAAAATTTGTTTTATTAAAGAAATATATTATTATATTAAAAAATATGTAATTTGTTCTTTTAATGTATTGTAGTAAAATCATGTAAAACTCCTAATTAATACCTCCTTCAATTGTTTAAAAAGGTCTAAGTCCTATAATTTTTGGCTAATTTTTTATTAAAGGTGTATACTCAATTTGATTTTAAATTATAAGTGACATCTACCAAAATTTGTAGAACTAAATTAAGCCAAGACAAATTTATGCAATTTAATTATATAATTTTAAGGAATAATTGCCTGCTATTCGACTATGTTTGCCTGGTATAAAATAAAATTTTTAAATTCAATATTTAGTTTTTAATTGGAATTTTTTGATTTTTTCTTTTTGTTTTTATTATTAAATGCTACGTTCCTAATTATCAACAAAAAAAGAAGTAGTTTCCTATTTTTTTAATGAAGTGGGGGAGGGCTTCCCCTATTTTTTCTCTTTAGAAACAATTTCTTATTTGTTTAATAAGAATTTAAATTAAATATTACTTAGTTTCTTATTTTTTATCTATTTTAATTAGATATTTTTTCTCTTTTCTTTAGTATTGTTGGGGCTTAGTGTTGGGGTGGGGTCTGTAATTTAAAAGAATTTATTAAAAACAAATACATATATATAAAAGGAAAATAAAAATTTGTTTTATTAAAGAAATATATTATTATATTAAAAAATATGTAATTTGTTCTTTTAATGTATTGTAGTAAAATCATGTAAAACTCCTAATTAATACCTCCTTCAATTGTTTAAAAAGGTCTAAGTCCTATAATTTTTGGCTAATTTTTTATTAAAGGTGTATACTCAATTTGATTTTAAATTATAAGTGACATCTACCAAAATTTGTAGAACTAAATTAAGCCAAGACAAATTTATGCAATTTAATTATATAATTTTAAGGAATAATTGCCTGCTATTCGACTATGTTTGCCTGGTATAAAATAAAATTTTTAAATTCAATATTTAGTTTTTAATTGGAATTTTTTGATTTTTTCTTTTTGTTTTTATTATTAAATGCTACGTTCCTAATTATCAACAAAAAAAGAAGTAGTTTCCTATTTTTTTAATGAAGTGGGGGAGGGCTTCCCCTATTTTTTCTCTTTAGAAACAATTTCTTATTTGTTTAATAAGAATTTAAATTAAATATTACTTAGTTTCTTATTTTTTATCTATTTTAATTAGATATTTTTTCTCTTTTCTTTAGTATTGTTGGGGCTTAGTGTTGGGGTGGGGTCTGTAATTTAAAAGAATTTATTAAAAACAAATACATATATATAAAAGGAAAATAAAAATTTGTTTTATTAAAGAAATATATTATTATATTAAAAAATATGTAATTTGTTCTTTTAATGTATTGTAGTAAAATCATGTAAAACTCCTAATTAATACCTCCTTCAATTGTTTAAAAAGGTCTAAGTCCTATAATTTTTGGCTAATTTTTTATTAAAGGTGTATACTCAATTTGATTTTAAATTATAAGTGACATCTACCAAAATTTGTAGAACTAAATTAAGCCAAGACAAATTTATGCAATTTAATTATATAATTTTAAGGAATAATTGCCTGCTATTCGACTATGTTTGCCTGGTATAAAATAAAATTTTTAAATTCAATATTTAGTTTTTAATTGGAATTTTTTGATTTTTTCTTTTTGTTTTTATTATTAAATGCTACGTTCCTAATTATCAACAAAAAAAGAAGTAGTTTCCTATTTTTTTAATGAAGTGGGGGAGGGCTTCCCCTATTTTTTCTCTTTAGAAACAATTTCTTATTTGTTTAATAAGAATTTAAATTAAATATTACTTAGTTTCTTATTTTTTATCTATTTTAATTAGATATTTTTTCTCTTTTCTTTAGTATTGTTGGGGCTTAGTGTTGGGGTGGGGTCTGTAATTTAAAAGAATTTATTAAAAACAAATACATATATATAAAAGGAAAATAAAAATTTGTTTTATTAAAGAAATATATTATTATATTAAAAAATATGTAATTTGTTCTTTTAATGTATTGTAGTAAAATCATGTAAAACTCCTAATTAATACCTCCTTCAATTGTTTAAAAAGGTCTAAGTCCTATAATTTTTGGCTAATTTTTTATTAAAGGTGTATACTCAATTTGATTTTAAATTATAAGTGACATCTACCAAAATTTGTAGAACTAAATTAAGCCAAGACAAATTTATGCAATTTAATTATATAATTTTAAGGAATAATTGCCTGCTATTCGACTATGTTTGCCTGGTATAAAATAAAATTTTTAAATTCAATATTTAGTTTTTAATTGGAATTTTTTGATTTTTTCTTTTTGTTTTTATTATTAAATGCTACGTTCCTAATTATCAACAAAAAAAGAAGTAGTTTCCTATTTTTTTAATGAAGTGGGGGAGGGCTTCCCCTATTTTTTCTCTTTAGAAACAATTTCTTATTTGTTTAATAAGAATTTAAATTAAATATTACTTAGTTTCTTATTTTTTATCTATTTTAATTAGATATTTTTTCTCTTTTCTTTAGTATTGTTGGGGCTTAGTGTTGGGGTGGGGTCTGTAATTTAAAAGAATTTATTAAAAACAAATACATATATATAAAAGGAAAATAAAAATTTGTTTTATTAAAGAAATATATTATTATATTAAAAAATATGTAATTTGTTCTTTTAATGTATTGTAGTAAAATCATGTAAAACTCCTAATTAATACCTCCTTCAATTGTTTAAAAAGGTCTAAGTCCTATAATTTTTGGCTAATTTTTTATTAAAGGTGTATACTCAATTTGATTTTAAATTATAAGTGACATCTACCAAAATTTGTAGAACTAAATTAAGCCAAGACAAATTTATGCAATTTAATTATATAATTTTAAGGAATAATTGCCTGCTATTCGACTATGTTTGCCTGGTATAAAATAAAATTTTTAAATTCAATATTTAGTTTTTAATTGGAATTTTTTGATTTTTTCTTTTTGTTTTTATTATTAAATGCTACGTTCCTAATTATCAACAAAAAAAGAAGTAGTTTCCTATTTTTTTAATGAAGTGGGGGAGGGCTTCCCCTATTTTTTCTCTTTAGAAACAATTTCTTATTTGTTTAATAAGAATTTAAATTAAATATTACTTAGTTTCTTATTTTTTATCTATTTTAATTAGATATTTTTTCTCTTTTCTTTAGTATTGTTGGGGCTTAGTGTTGGGGTGGGGTCTGTAATTTAAAAGAATTTATTAAAAACAAATACATATATATAAAAGGAAAATAAAAATTTGTTTTATTAAAGAAATATATTATTATATTAAAAAATATGTAATTTGTTCTTTTAATGTATTGTAGTAAAATCATGTAAAACTCCTAATTAATACCTCCTTCAATTGTTTAAAAAGGTCTAAGTCCTATAATTTTTGGCTAATTTTTTATTAAAGGTGTATACTCAATTTGATTTTAAATTATAAGTGACATCTACCAAAATTTGTAGAACTAAATTAAGCCAAGACAAATTTATGCAATTTAATTATATAATTTTAAGGAATAATTGCCTGCTATTCGACTATGTTTGCCTGGTATAAAATAAAATTTTTAAATTCAATATTTAGTTTTTAATTGGAATTTTTTGATTTTTTCTTTTTGTTTTTATTATTAAATGCTACGTTCCTAATTATCAACAAAAAAAGAAGTAGTTTCCTATTTTTTTAATGAAGTGGGGGAGGGCTTCCCCTATTTTTTCTCTTTAGAAACAATTTCTTATTTGTTTAATAAGAATTTAAATTAAATATTACTTAGTTTCTTATTTTTTATCTATTTTAATTAGATATTTTTTCTCTTTTCTTTAGTATTGTTGGGGCTTAGTGTTGGGGTGGGGTCTGTAATTTAAAAGAATTTATTAAAAACAAATACATATATATAAAAGGAAAATAAAAATTTGTTTTATTAAAGAAATATATTATTATATTAAAAAATATGTAATTTGTTCTTTTAATGTATTGTAGTAAAATCATGTAAAACTCCTAATTAATACCTCCTTCAATTGTTTAAAAAGGTCTAAGTCCTATAATTTTTGGCTAATTTTTTATTAAAGGTGTATACTCAATTTGATTTTAAATTATAAGTGACATCTACCAAAATTTGTAGAACTAAATTAAGCCAAGACAAATTTATGCAATTTAATTATATAATTTTAAGGAATAATTGCCTGCTATTCGACTATGTTTGCCTGGTATAAAATAAAATTTTTAAATTCAATATTTAGTTTTTAATTGGAATTTTTTGATTTTTTCTTTTTGTTTTTATTATTAAATGCTACGTTCCTAATTATCAACAAAAAAAGAAGTAGTTTCCTATTTTTTTAATGAAGTGGGGGAGGGCTTCCCCTATTTTTTCTCTTTAGAAACAATTTCTTATTTGTTTAATAAGAATTTAAATTAAATATTACTTAGTTTCTTATTTTTTATCTATTTTAATTAGATATTTTTTCTCTTTTCTTTAGTATTGTTGGGGCTTAGTGTTGGGGTGGGGTCTGTAATTTAAAAGAATTTATTAAAAACAAATACATATATATAAAAGGAAAATAAAAATTTGTTTTATTAAAGAAATATATTATTATATTAAAAAATATGTAATTTGTTCTTTTAATGTATTGTAGTAAAATCATGTAAAACTCCTAATTAATACCTCCTTCAATTGTTTAAAAAGGTCTAAGTCCTATAATTTTTGGCTAATTTTTTATTAAAGGTGTATACTCAATTTGATTTTAAATTATAAGTGACATCTACCAAAATTTGTAGAACTAAATTAAGCCAAGACAAATTTATGCAATTTAATTATATAATTTTAAGGAATAATTGCCTGCTATTCGACTATGTTTGCCTGGTATAAAATAAAATTTTTAAATTCAATATTTAGTTTTTAATTGGAATTTTTTGATTTTTTCTTTTTGTTTTTATTATTAAATGCTACGTTCCTAATTATCAACAAAAAAAGAAGTAGTTTCCTATTTTTTTAATGAAGTGGGGGAGGGCTTCCCCTATTTTTTCTCTTTAGAAACAATTTCTTATTTGTTTAATAAGAATTTAAATTAAATATTACTTAGTTTCTTATTTTTTATCTATTTTAATTAGATATTTTTTCTCTTTTCTTTAGTATTGTTGGGGCTTAGTGTTGGGGTGGGGTCTGTAATTTAAAAGAATTTATTAAAAACAAATACATATATATAAAAGGAAAATAAAAATTTGTTTTATTAAAGAAATATATTATTATATTAAAAAATATGTAATTTGTTCTTTTAATGTATTGTAGTAAAATCATGTAAAACTCCTAATTAATACCTCCTTCAATTGTTTAAAAAGGTCTAAGTCCTATAATTTTTGGCTAATTTTTTATTAAAGGTGTATACTCAATTTGATTTTAAATTATAAGTGACATCTACCAAAATTTGTAGAACTAAATTAAGCCAAGACAAATTTATGCAATTTAATTATATAATTTTAAGGAATAATTGCCTGCTATTCGACTATGTTTGCCTGGTATAAAATAAAATTTTTAAATTCAATATTTAGTTTTTAATTGGAATTTTTTGATTTTTTCTTTTTGTTTTTATTATTAAATGCTACGTTCCTAATTATCAACAAAAAAAGAAGTAGTTTCCTATTTTTTTAATGAAGTGGGGGAGGGCTTCCCCTATTTTTTCTCTTTAGAAACAATTTCTTATTTGTTTAATAAGAATTTAAATTAAATATTACTTAGTTTCTTATTTTTTATCTATTTTAATTAGATATTTTTTCTCTTTTCTTTAGTATTGTTGGGGCTTAGTGTTGGGGTGGGGTCTGTAATTTAAAAGAATTTATTAAAAACAAATACATATATATAAAAGGAAAATAAAAATTTGTTTTATTAAAGAAATATATTATTATATTAAAAAATATGTAATTTGTTCTTTTAATGTATTGTAGTAAAATCATGTAAAACTCCTAATTAATACCTCCTTCAATTGTTTAAAAAGGTCTAAGTCCTATAATTTTTGGCTAATTTTTTATTAAAGGTGTATACTCAATTTGATTTTAAATTATAAGTGACATCTACCAAAATTTGTAGAACTAAATTAAGCCAAGACAAATTTATGCAATTTAATTATATAATTTTAAGGAATAATTGCCTGCTATTCGACTATGTTTGCCTGGTATAAAATAAAATTTTTAAATTCAATATTTAGTTTTTAATTGGAATTTTTTGATTTTTTCTTTTTGTTTTTATTATTAAATGCTACGTTCCTAATTATCAACAAAAAAAGAAGTAGTTTCCTATTTTTTTAATGAAGTGGGGGAGGGCTTCCCCTATTTTTTCTCTTTAGAAACAATTTCTTATTTGTTTAATAAGAATTTAAATTAAATATTACTTAGTTTCTTATTTTTTATCTATTTTAATTAGATATTTTTTCTCTTTTCTTTAGTATTGTTGGGGCTTAGTGTTGGGGTGGGGTCTGTAATTTAAAAGAATTTATTAAAAACAAATACATATATATAAAAGGAAAATAAAAATTTGTTTTATTAAAGAAATATATTATTATATTAAAAAATATGTAATTTGTTCTTTTAATGTATTGTAGTAAAATCATGTAAAACTCCTAATTAATACCTCCTTCAATTGTTTAAAAAGGTCTAAGTCCTATAATTTTTGGCTAATTTTTTATTAAAGGTGTATACTCAATTTGATTTTAAATTATAAGTGACATCTACCAAAATTTGTAGAACTAAATTAAGCCAAGACAAATTTATGCAATTTAATTATATAATTTTAAGGAATAATTGCCTGCTATTCGACTATGTTTGCCTGGTATAAAATAAAATTTTTAAATTCAATATTTAGTTTTTAATTGGAATTTTTTGATTTTTTCTTTTTGTTTTTATTATTAAATGCTACGTTCCTAATTATCAACAAAAAAAGAAGTAGTTTCCTATTTTTTTAATGAAGTGGGGGAGGGCTTCCCCTATTTTTTCTCTTTAGAAACAATTTCTTATTTGTTTAATAAGAATTTAAATTAAATATTACTTAGTTTCTTATTTTTTATCTATTTTAATTAGATATTTTTTCTCTTTTCTTTAGTATTGTTGGGGCTTAGTGTTGGGGTGGGGTCTGTAATTTAAAAGAATTTATTAAAAACAAATACATATATATAAAAGGAAAATAAAAATTTGTTTTATTAAAGAAATATATTATTATATTAAAAAATATGTAATTTGTTCTTTTAATGTATTGTAGTAAAATCATGTAAAACTCCTAATTAATACCTCCTTCAATTGTTTAAAAAGGTCTAAGTCCTATAATTTTTGGCTAATTTTTTATTAAAGGTGTATACTCAATTTGATTTTAAATTATAAGTGACATCTACCAAAATTTGTAGAACTAAATTAAGCCAAGACAAATTTATGCAATTTAATTATATAATTTTAAGGAATAATTGCCTGCTATTCGACTATGTTTGCCTGGTATAAAATAAAATTTTTAAATTCAATATTTAGTTTTTAATTGGAATTTTTTGATTTTTTCTTTTTGTTTTTATTATTAAATGCTACGTTCCTAATTATCAACAAAAAAAGAAGTAGTTTCCTATTTTTTTAATGAAGTGGGGGAGGGCTTCCCCTATTTTTTCTCTTTAGAAACAATTTCTTATTTGTTTAATAAGAATTTAAATTAAATATTACTTAGTTTCTTATTTTTTATCTATTTTAATTAGATATTTTTTCTCTTTTCTTTAGTATTGTTGGGGCTTAGTGTTGGGGTGGGGTCTGTAATTTAAAAGAATTTATTAAAAACAAATACATATATATAAAAGGAAAATAAAAATTTGTTTTATTAAAGAAATATATTATTATATTAAAAAATATGTAATTTGTTCTTTTAATGTATTGTAGTAAAATCATGTAAAACTCCTAATTAATACCTCCTTCAATTGTTTAAAAAGGTCTAAGTCCTATAATTTTTGGCTAATTTTTTATTAAAGGTGTATACTCAATTTGATTTTAAATTATAAGTGACATCTACCAAAATTTGTAGAACTAAATTAAGCCAAGACAAATTTATGCAATTTAATTATATAATTTTAAGGAATAATTGCCTGCTATTCGACTATGTTTGCCTGGTATAAAATAAAATTTTTAAATTCAATATTTAGTTTTTAATTGGAATTTTTTGATTTTTTCTTTTTGTTTTTATTATTAAATGCTACGTTCCTAATTATCAACAAAAAAAGAAGTAGTTTCCTATTTTTTTAATGAAGTGGGGGAGGGCTTCCCCTATTTTTTCTCTTTAGAAACAATTTCTTATTTGTTTAATAAGAATTTAAATTAAATATTACTTAGTTTCTTATTTTTTATCTATTTTAATTAGATATTTTTTCTCTTTTCTTTAGTATTGTTGGGGCTTAGTGTTGGGGTGGGGTCTGTAATTTAAAAGAATTTATTAAAAACAAATACATATATATAAAAGGAAAATAAAAATTTGTTTTATTAAAGAAATATATTATTATATTAAAAAATATGTAATTTGTTCTTTTAATGTATTGTAGTAAAATCATGTAAAACTCCTAATTAATACCTCCTTCAATTGTTTAAAAAGGTCTAAGTCCTATAATTTTTGGCTAATTTTTTATTAAAGGTGTATACTCAATTTGATTTTAAATTATAAGTGACATCTACCAAAATTTGTAGAACTAAATTAAGCCAAGACAAATTTATGCAATTTAATTATATAATTTTAAGGAATAATTGCCTGCTATTCGACTATGTTTGCCTGGTATAAAATAAAATTTTTAAATTCAATATTTAGTTTTTAATTGGAATTTTTTGATTTTTTCTTTTTGTTTTTATTATTAAATGCTACGTTCCTAATTATCAACAAAAAAAGAAGTAGTTTCCTATTTTTTTAATGAAGTGGGGGAGGGCTTCCCCTATTTTTTCTCTTTAGAAACAATTTCTTATTTGTTTAATAAGAATTTAAATTAAATATTACTTAGTTTCTTATTTTTTATCTATTTTAATTAGATATTTTTTCTCTTTTCTTTAGTATTGTTGGGGCTTAGTGTTGGGGTGGGGTCTGTAATTTAAAAGAATTTATTAAAAACAAATACATATATATAAAAGGAAAATAAAAATTTGTTTTATTAAAGAAATATATTATTATATTAAAAAATATGTAATTTGTTCTTTTAATGTATTGTAGTAAAATCATGTAAAACTCCTAATTAATACCTCCTTCAATTGTTTAAAAAGGTCTAAGTCCTATAATTTTTGGCTAATTTTTTATTAAAGGTGTATACTCAATTTGATTTTAAATTATAAGTGACATCTACCAAAATTTGTAGAACTAAATTAAGCCAAGACAAATTTATGCAATTTAATTATATAATTTTAAGGAATAATTGCCTGCTATTCGACTATGTTTGCCTGGTATAAAATAAAATTTTTAAATTCAATATTTAGTTTTTAATTGGAATTTTTTGATTTTTTCTTTTTGTTTTTATTATTAAATGCTACGTTCCTAATTATCAACAAAAAAAGAAGTAGTTTCCTATTTTTTTAATGAAGTGGGGGAGGGCTTCCCCTATTTTTTCTCTTTAGAAACAATTTCTTATTTGTTTAATAAGAATTTAAATTAAATATTACTTAGTTTCTTATTTTTTATCTATTTTAATTAGATATTTTTTCTCTTTTCTTTAGTATTGTTGGGGCTTAGTGTTGGGGTGGGGTCTGTAATTTAAAAGAATTTATTAAAAACAAATACATATATATAAAAGGAAAATAAAAATTTGTTTTATTAAAGAAATATATTATTATATTAAAAAATATGTAATTTGTTCTTTTAATGTATTGTAGTAAAATCATGTAAAACTCCTAATTAATACCTCCTTCAATTGTTTAAAAAGGTCTAAGTCCTATAATTTTTGGCTAATTTTTTATTAAAGGTGTATACTCAATTTGATTTTAAATTATAAGTGACATCTACCAAAATTTGTAGAACTAAATTAAGCCAAGACAAATTTATGCAATTTAATTATATAATTTTAAGGAATAATTGCCTGCTATTCGACTATGTTTGCCTGGTATAAAATAAAATTTTTAAATTCAATATTTAGTTTTTAATTGGAATTTTTTGATTTTTTCTTTTTGTTTTTATTATTAAATGCTACGTTCCTAATTATCAACAAAAAAAGAAGTAGTTTCCTATTTTTTTAATGAAGTGGGGGAGGGCTTCCCCTATTTTTTCTCTTTAGAAACAATTTCTTATTTGTTTAATAAGAATTTAAATTAAATATTACTTAGTTTCTTATTTTTTATCTATTTTAATTAGATATTTTTTCTCTTTTCTTTAGTATTGTTGGGGCTTAGTGTTGGGGTGGGGTCTGTAATTTAAAAGAATTTATTAAAAACAAATACATATATATAAAAGGAAAATAAAAATTTGTTTTATTAAAGAAATATATTATTATATTAAAAAATATGTAATTTGTTCTTTTAATGTATTGTAGTAAAATCATGTAAAACTCCTAATTAATACCTCCTTCAATTGTTTAAAAAGGTCTAAGTCCTATAATTTTTGGCTAATTTTTTATTAAAGGTGTATACTCAATTTGATTTTAAATTATAAGTGACATCTACCAAAATTTGTAGAACTAAATTAAGCCAAGACAAATTTATGCAATTTAATTATATAATTTTAAGGAATAATTGCCTGCTATTCGACTATGTTTGCCTGGTATAAAATAAAATTTTTAAATTCAATATTTAGTTTTTAATTGGAATTTTTTGATTTTTTCTTTTTGTTTTTATTATTAAATGCTACGTTCCTAATTATCAACAAAAAAAGAAGTAGTTTCCTATTTTTTTAATGAAGTGGGGGAGGGCTTCCCCTATTTTTTCTCTTTAGAAACAATTTCTTATTTGTTTAATAAGAATTTAAATTAAATATTACTTAGTTTCTTATTTTTTATCTATTTTAATTAGATATTTTTTCTCTTTTCTTTAGTATTGTTGGGGCTTAGTGTTGGGGTGGGGTCTGTAATTTAAAAGAATTTATTAAAAACAAATACATATATATAAAAGGAAAATAAAAATTTGTTTTATTAAAGAAATATATTATTATATTAAAAAATATGTAATTTGTTCTTTTAATGTATTGTAGTAAAATCATGTAAAACTCCTAATTAATACCTCCTTCAATTGTTTAAAAAGGTCTAAGTCCTATAATTTTTGGCTAATTTTTTATTAAAGGTGTATACTCAATTTGATTTTAAATTATAAGTGACATCTACCAAAATTTGTAGAACTAAATTAAGCCAAGACAAATTTATGCAATTTAATTATATAATTTTAAGGAATAATTGCCTGCTATTCGACTATGTTTGCCTGGTATAAAATAAAATTTTTAAATTCAATATTTAGTTTTTAATTGGAATTTTTTGATTTTTTCTTTTTGTTTTTATTATTAAATGCTACGTTCCTAATTATCAACAAAAAAAGAAGTAGTTTCCTATTTTTTTAATGAAGTGGGGGAGGGCTTCCCCTATTTTTTCTCTTTAGAAACAATTTCTTATTTGTTTAATAAGAATTTAAATTAAATATTACTTAGTTTCTTATTTTTTATCTATTTTAATTAGATATTTTTTCTCTTTTCTTTAGTATTGTTGGGGCTTAGTGTTGGGGTGGGGTCTGTAATTTAAAAGAATTTATTAAAAACAAATACATATATATAAAAGGAAAATAAAAATTTGTTTTATTAAAGAAATATATTATTATATTAAAAAATATGTAATTTGTTCTTTTAATGTATTGTAGTAAAATCATGTAAAACTCCTAATTAATACCTCCTTCAATTGTTTAAAAAGGTCTAAGTCCTATAATTTTTGGCTAATTTTTTATTAAAGGTGTATACTCAATTTGATTTTAAATTATAAGTGACATCTACCAAAATTTGTAGAACTAAATTAAGCCAAGACAAATTTATGCAATTTAATTATATAATTTTAAGGAATAATTGCCTGCTATTCGACTATGTTTGCCTGGTATAAAATAAAATTTTTAAATTCAATATTTAGTTTTTAATTGGAATTTTTTGATTTTTTCTTTTTGTTTTTATTATTAAATGCTACGTTCCTAATTATCAACAAAAAAAGAAGTAGTTTCCTATTTTTTTAATGAAGTGGGGGAGGGCTTCCCCTATTTTTTCTCTTTAGAAACAATTTCTTATTTGTTTAATAAGAATTTAAATTAAATATTACTTAGTTTCTTATTTTTTATCTATTTTAATTAGATATTTTTTCTCTTTTCTTTAGTATTGTTGGGGCTTAGTGTTGGGGTGGGGTCTGTAATTTAAAAGAATTTATTAAAAACAAATACATATATATAAAAGGAAAATAAAAATTTGTTTTATTAAAGAAATATATTATTATATTAAAAAATATGTAATTTGTTCTTTTAATGTATTGTAGTAAAATCATGTAAAACTCCTAATTAATACCTCCTTCAATTGTTTAAAAAGGTCTAAGTCCTATAATTTTTGGCTAATTTTTTATTAAAGGTGTATACTCAATTTGATTTTAAATTATAAGTGACATCTACCAAAATTTGTAGAACTAAATTAAGCCAAGACAAATTTATGCAATTTAATTATATAATTTTAAGGAATAATTGCCTGCTATTCGACTATGTTTGCCTGGTATAAAATAAAATTTTTAAATTCAATATTTAGTTTTTAATTGGAATTTTTTGATTTTTTCTTTTTGTTTTTATTATTAAATGCTACGTTCCTAATTATCAACAAAAAAAGAAGTAGTTTCCTATTTTTTTAATGAAGTGGGGGAGGGCTTCCCCTATTTTTTCTCTTTAGAAACAATTTCTTATTTGTTTAATAAGAATTTAAATTAAATATTACTTAGTTTCTTATTTTTTATCTATTTTAATTAGATATTTTTTCTCTTTTCTTTAGTATTGTTGGGGCTTAGTGTTGGGGTGGGGTCTGTAATTTAAAAGAATTTATTAAAAACAAATACATATATATAAAAGGAAAATAAAAATTTGTTTTATTAAAGAAATATATTATTATATTAAAAAATATGTAATTTGTTCTTTTAATGTATTGTAGTAAAATCATGTAAAACTCCTAATTAATACCTCCTTCAATTGTTTAAAAAGGTCTAAGTCCTATAATTTTTGGCTAATTTTTTATTAAAGGTGTATACTCAATTTGATTTTAAATTATAAGTGACATCTACCAAAATTTGTAGAACTAAATTAAGCCAAGACAAATTTATGCAATTTAATTATATAATTTTAAGGAATAATTGCCTGCTATTCGACTATGTTTGCCTGGTATAAAATAAAATTTTTAAATTCAATATTTAGTTTTTAATTGGAATTTTTTGATTTTTTCTTTTTGTTTTTATTATTAAATGCTACGTTCCTAATTATCAACAAAAAAAGAAGTAGTTTCCTATTTTTTTAATGAAGTGGGGGAGGGCTTCCCCTATTTTTTCTCTTTAGAAACAATTTCTTATTTGTTTAATAAGAATTTAAATTAAATATTACTTAGTTTCTTATTTTTTATCTATTTTAATTAGATATTTTTTCTCTTTTCTTTAGTATTGTTGGGGCTTAGTGTTGGGGTGGGGTCTGTAATTTAAAAGAATTTATTAAAAACAAATACATATATATAAAAGGAAAATAAAAATTTGTTTTATTAAAGAAATATATTATTATATTAAAAAATATGTAATTTGTTCTTTTAATGTATTGTAGTAAAATCATGTAAAACTCCTAATTAATACCTCCTTCAATTGTTTAAAAAGGTCTAAGTCCTATAATTTTTGGCTAATTTTTTATTAAAGGTGTATACTCAATTTGATTTTAAATTATAAGTGACATCTACCAAAATTTGTAGAACTAAATTAAGCCAAGACAAATTTATGCAATTTAATTATATAATTTTAAGGAATAATTGCCTGCTATTCGACTATGTTTGCCTGGTATAAAATAAAATTTTTAAATTCAATATTTAGTTTTTAATTGGAATTTTTTGATTTTTTCTTTTTGTTTTTATTATTAAATGCTACGTTCCTAATTATCAACAAAAAAAGAAGTAGTTTCCTATTTTTTTAATGAAGTGGGGGAGGGCTTCCCCTATTTTTTCTCTTTAGAAACAATTTCTTATTTGTTTAATAAGAATTTAAATTAAATATTACTTAGTTTCTTATTTTTTATCTATTTTAATTAGATATTTTTTCTCTTTTCTTTAGTATTGTTGGGGCTTAGTGTTGGGGTGGGGTCTGTAATTTAAAAGAATTTATTAAAAACAAATACATATATATAAAAGGAAAATAAAAATTTGTTTTATTAAAGAAATATATTATTATATTAAAAAATATGTAATTTGTTCTTTTAATGTATTGTAGTAAAATCATGTAAAACTCCTAATTAATACCTCCTTCAATTGTTTAAAAAGGTCTAAGTCCTATAATTTTTGGCTAATTTTTTATTAAAGGTGTATACTCAATTTGATTTTAAATTATAAGTGACATCTACCAAAATTTGTAGAACTAAATTAAGCCAAGACAAATTTATGCAATTTAATTATATAATTTTAAGGAATAATTGCCTGCTATTCGACTATGTTTGCCTGGTATAAAATAAAATTTTTAAATTCAATATTTAGTTTTTAATTGGAATTTTTTGATTTTTTCTTTTTGTTTTTATTATTAAATGCTACGTTCCTAATTATCAACAAAAAAAGAAGTAGTTTCCTATTTTTTTAATGAAGTGGGGGAGGGCTTCCCCTATTTTTTCTCTTTAGAAACAATTTCTTATTTGTTTAATAAGAATTTAAATTAAATATTACTTAGTTTCTTATTTTTTATCTATTTTAATTAGATATTTTTTCTCTTTTCTTTAGTATTGTTGGGGCTTAGTGTTGGGGTGGGGTCTGTAATTTAAAAGAATTTATTAAAAACAAATACATATATATAAAAGGAAAATAAAAATTTGTTTTATTAAAGAAATATATTATTATATTAAAAAATATGTAATTTGTTCTTTTAATGTATTGTAGTAAAATCATGTAAAACTCCTAATTAATACCTCCTTCAATTGTTTAAAAAGGTCTAAGTCCTATAATTTTTGGCTAATTTTTTATTAAAGGTGTATACTCAATTTGATTTTAAATTATAAGTGACATCTACCAAAATTTGTAGAACTAAATTAAGCCAAGACAAATTTATGCAATTTAATTATATAATTTTAAGGAATAATTGCCTGCTATTCGACTATGTTTGCCTGGTATAAAATAAAATTTTTAAATTCAATATTTAGTTTTTAATTGGAATTTTTTGATTTTTTCTTTTTGTTTTTATTATTAAATGCTACGTTCCTAATTATCAACAAAAAAAGAAGTAGTTTCCTATTTTTTTAATGAAGTGGGGGAGGGCTTCCCCTATTTTTTCTCTTTAGAAACAATTTCTTATTTGTTTAATAAGAATTTAAATTAAATATTACTTAGTTTCTTATTTTTTATCTATTTTAATTAGATATTTTTTCTCTTTTCTTTATTAGCGAATAGCTGGGATTTATTCTTTAAAATTAGTTAGCAACCCAACAACACTAAATTTAAACTAGTTCTAAAGAAAAGAGAAAGGCAAACTAGTTCTAAAGAAAAGAGAAAGGCCCTCCCCCACCCCTATCCCCCGACCATTTAAAAGCGACGAATGGGTGCCTGTAAAAATAAAATTTATATAAAGAAATTATTTAATATAGTTCTACATTAATTACTACTGTGGCATAAGCATTACTACACGTATTTACATAAAATATACTTTTCTACTAATACTAGTATACTTCTATCATTACTTAGGTACTATAACCCAATTTAAATGAGGATTATAACAAACTATTTATAAAAATTTTTACAAAAATGTACTGTGAGTTATATTGGTGGATTTAATAAACTGCTAGTAAATTCACACATATTAATATAAAGAGGAATAAAAGCCTGTATATAGTTTTATTAATACCACCCTAAAAGAAAATGGCGTTTAGTTTCAGTAGTTTGCTTTTACACGATCATTTTACAGATTTACAAATTATGTTTTGTTTGTATTATTGAAAAATTTTTTATAGAGAAGTACCACCCCAAAAGCAAAATGGCGTCGTTTGTTATAATGGCTGACGATTGGTGGTATTGATACACATAATAATGTTTTTTTTTGTTTTTTTTTTTGGTCTAACTTGTATAGGGAATATAGCAATTTATCTATCATATATTTTTGAAGTCTTCTATCTTACACTGGAACCATTTTTTGACGCCATCTTTCTCACGCAAGAACTATTTACTTTTTTTTATGTTTTTTTATACGCTATATAATAATTACGATATTTTTTTCATTAGCAAAGAAATTGACATGTGGTTGAGTTCGAGACATGTGGATTATTATTTAATATGGAAATAGACTTTGATAAAGTATTAAATAATTTTAGTTTAAGAAATGAGAATGGGTTTATTGATTTATGAGTACAAAATAGAAAAAAGTATATAATAGTATGAGCTCTTTTCTTTGGCTGGAATAGAAAATATTTTAATATTGAGATTTGAGGAACCACACACACTGAAATATATGATAGATTATGTACTTTTGGAATAAAAATAAACAAAAATGTTTGATATTTTTAAATTTTTTAATTAACCATTTAATCAAATTTATTCATTTTAATCTTAATTATAAATTTTAAGCAATTTTTTTTAAAAGTACATCTTAAGTCCGGATTATTTGATCCATTTCCATTAAAAATATGTAATTAGTCTAGTAAATAGTGATTGAAAATTTTTGTATCCTAATATTTGTTGAATTGAATAAAAAAAAATTATAAATTTGCAAAGGTTTGGTATTGAATTTGTGTTTATTTGATTTTCTACAATTTCATTTGAATAATTGCATATGGATTATGTAATAACGTTTAAGTTGAAGAACATACATATGTATATTATTTTTCAATAAATTGTTTATCCACCCATGTACAAAGCTTGTGAATGTTTTTGCAAGTTTACTGCGAAATAAGTTTAATTTTTTTTTTAAAGGCATCAAGATTTTAATACAAATTTGCTGAAAACGTTAAAGCTACTTAATTTGGCCTACATAAAGCTTTTATTGAAAATTATTTGCTGAATTGTAAAAGCTATATTATAATAATAAAATTTTATAAAGTAATAAGTAAAAAAAAAATTTGTTTTATATAATATTTGATTTTAGCTAGTTTTAAAAAGTTTTAACCTATTATTGTGGATTTCTTTTTGTTTGTTTTTTATTTTTATTGTAGAATTTACATTGTTTGTTTTTATTATTTTATATGGTCCATCATACGGACTATCTAGTTTATTTTTTCTTTCAGTTTTTATTAGAACTAAATCATTTATTTTAAATTTTATAGGTTTTACATTGATATCATTTACATAGTGTCTGTTTATTTTTGCTATATTTAACATATTCTTTGCTTGTTCGGCTGCAAATTTGAGTCTAGTTTTTAGTTCAAGTACATAGTCGTTCATGTCTTGTATAGGTATGTGTGTATTTGTATTAAAGTTTGTTGGTATACTTGATATTTTTCCGTAAAGTAATTCAAATGGTGAATAATTTGTATCTGTGTGTGGTGTTGTGTTATAACAATATGCAAAGTAAGGTACCCATTCGTCCCATTGATAGTCTTGAGTGAATGATAAGAGATATTGGTTTAATACTCTATGGTTCCGTTCAATTGAGCCTAGTGCCTCATGGTGATATGGAGTTGATTTTAAATGTACTATATTGAAAGTTTGGCATATATTCGTAAAAATTTACCTAGGTCTGTTTTTATTGTTTTAAAATTACCATATCTTAAAATGATATTTGTGA
Organism: Dolichopus griseipennis; assembly: GCA_963082915.1. Classification (NCBI taxonomy): domain Eukaryota; kingdom Metazoa; phylum Arthropoda; class Insecta; order Diptera; family Dolichopodidae; genus Dolichopus; species Dolichopus griseipennis. The sequence goes on along the minus strand of OY720446.1, from coordinate 8,324,618 downwards.
TTAATGTTTTTGCTTCTTTTGTTTCTATTGGTATAGCTTCTATGTACTTTGTTAATTCGTATTGTACTGTTAATATATATCTGTAGTTATTACATATTCTCAAAGGTCCTACGGTGTTTATGCTTATAGATTCGAAAGCAGATGATGGCGTATTAGTTATAATAAATTTTTCTTTATTATGTGTTGTAATTTTATTCTTTGCACATATCTTACAGTTGTTTATGTATTTTTTGACCATCTTGTTTAAATTTTTCCATATATAGCGTTGTTTTATTTTGTTGATGGTTCTTTTGATTCCTGTATGACCTCCTTGTTGAGAGTCATGGTATTCTTTTATTTTTTGATTCATTATCTTCAATTTTCTAAAGAGGGGTGTATATATTAAAATTTTTAATTCATTAATTTTTAATTTATTCATAATATCATTGTACAATGTTTTAAATTCTCTTATGTCAATTTTTCTAAATATTGAATCATTATCACTAAGCGCTAGTTTCATTATTTTTTTATTTTTCATAGATAAGATAAGTTTCATTATCCGACTTAAGTCCTGATATGGATTATCACTTATGCTTATTGGTACCATAAAATCCCCTTTTTCATTTATAATTATTTCATTTATTTTATTTTTCATATTTTTTAAATCGTTAACGTTAATAAATTTTATTTTATGTAAATTTTTTGTTTCAGATATGGATGTACATTGCCACGTATGAAGTTCATGAGGCTTCTGTGTTGATGTACTAGTTCTGTTATTATTATCTGTTTTTTGTAATGTTTTATTCTTATTTCTCGTGATGATATTTACTCTATTTTTTGGAATCATTTGTTTTAATATTTCTGAATCGATTTTTATACGAGATAGTGCGTCTGCGTTTGTATTTATTTTACCTTGTTTATATATTATCTTAAAATCATAATCGGCTAATTCTAGTCTTATTCTTGTCATTTTAGATGAAGGATTTTTGTGTTTAAATAAACTGACTAACGGACTGTGATCTGTAACAATCGTGAATTTAGTGCCATATACATAGGGTCTAAAATATGTTATTGCCCAATTTATGCCTAATAATTCTTTCTCGATTATTGGTTTGTTTAGTTCATGTTTGTTCAAAGATCGACTAGTGTAAGCGATTGGCCGGTCGCTACCTATTTCTCCTTGTGACAAAACGGCGCCTAATGCAAAATTAAATGCGTCAGTTGTTATTATGAATTCTTCATCAAAGTTCGGGAATTTTAAAACTGGTGGTTTTATTAGCTTTTCTTTTAGCGTTTTAAATGCTTCTTCACATTCTGAAGTCCAAACAAAAGTTGTATTCTTTTTAGATAAGTTGTTAAGTGGTTTCGCTGTTTCGGCAAAGTTCTTTATAAATCTGCGATAGTAGTTGCAGAATGCTACGAATCTTCTGGTGTCGTCAGCATTTGTAGGAGTTGGATAATTTTGTATTGTATTATATTTAGCAGGGTCAGGTTTTATACCATTTTGTGTAATTAAATGTCCGAGATATGTTACTTCGGTTTGTAGAAATGTGCATTTAGCTGGATTTAATTTTAAATTAGATTTTCTAAGTCTTGTAAATACGTCAATTAACTTTTTATTATGGTGTTGTAAACTACATCCAAAAATTATTATGTCGTCAACATAGATAAATGCGCCTGCATTTAAGCCTGATAGTGCTATGGTTAACATCCTTTGAAAACTGTTTGAAGATATTTTTAAACCAAAAGGTAGTCTGGTAAATTGATAGTGACCTTTATCAGTTGAAAAAGCTGTTAATGGTTTTGACTCGTTGTCTAATTTGATTTGATGAAAGGAGTTACTAAGGTCTAATGTTGAGAAATATTTTGCTCTTCCGATACTGTCTAGAATATCTTCAAACGAGTGAGTGGAAACTTGTCATCTGTTATCTTCTTATTTATTTAGTTTATTTGTTGTTTAATATTTTTAAATAGATAAATTAGTAAGAATTGCTAATATTTTTGAATTGATAAAATTAGAAAATGTTTTTAGTAATATCGAAAAAATTTGGTTAGACATGTCTTACGATTAAACTAATAAAAGCTTTTATGATTTTAAAATGACTTATGGACTTCATATTAAATTTGAACCAAATAGGTGTAGGGTATTTCTAAGTCGGTTGCACCGACTGACTGTTTTTTTCCTTGTTTTAATTTTTAATACATCATATATTTTAATGAATTAATACCAAAGGTGATATATAATTAAGACATTGTGTACAATACTTAAGCTATATTCAAAGGTACTTGCTGCATTTATGTAAAATTTATTTTTATATTTAAATGAATTATATGAAAAGTTCTAAATTTGTAATTGTATTTTAGAAATACATTTATTGCATATTTTGCGTTTATAAGCTTTTCTAATAGGTACATAAACTAACAATTTAAAATAATTGCAATTTTGAAAAATTTGAATTATTAAATATATTATGCTTGGATTAGCTTTTTATCACAAAATTTAATAACTCAAATTTTTTCACTTTAGTAATTGAATTTAAATAAATATATTTTCATTTATTTCAAGTTTTTTGGTTTTTAATATTTTTAAATAGATAAATTAGTAAGAATTTGTAAATAAATTAGAAAAGTAATTAGAAAATGTTTTTAGTATTATAAAGTTAATTAGGTTAGCTACGTCTTACGATCAAACTAATAACAGCTTTTATTGTTTTAAAATGACTTATGGACTTCCCATTTAATTTGAACCAAATAGGTGTAGGGTATTTCTAAGTCGGTTGCACCGACTGACTGTTTCTTTACTTGTTTTTATCTGTGCAGTCCGCGCTTAAATAAAATAAATAATCCAATGCTTACCCTTCAGGAAAAAAATTGAAATGATAATATTAACGCGCACATATAAAGTGCGACAAAAACTGGCAACAATAGTAAGAGCTTTTGAGCAGTTTACAGTGTTGCCACTTTAAAATTTTCAATACGGTCAAATTTGACAGTTTGACTGGAAAACATTTTAAAAAATTCAGTAAAAAAATCCAGTCAAAAGTTTTTAGTATAAAATGCTGTCAAAAAATCGGTCAAAATAAAAATTTAATTAAGAAAGACTTAAAATTAAGTACCTATGTTTAATGAAACATGTACATAATTAATATCTTTGGTTAGATTGATTTATGGAGCGTTGATTTTTATAAATTCGCAATACCCAATTTAACTAATGATGATTTTGATTCTGCATCTATAAAGTAGTAAAAAAATTGTACTAATATTAATTAAAAACATTATTTCATAAACAAAAACAAAACTAATTTCATACATTAAACAAAAACAAAAATTATTTCATAAATTAAACAAAAAAAAATCTATATAACTGGACGGTATACATTGATAAATATTATTGCACTTGTGTGTAATATGTATATAACAAAAAAATATATATTTTCAAAACAAACGAATTAAAAAATTTCATCCATAAAGGAAATATCAATATCTTCATGACTAATGTTTTTTTTTATATATATCCTTTTTACCAATTTTCTGAATCACTTCTGGTGGTATCTTGGAATAATAAGTGAATTTTTAGTTTTTTTTCTTGTATTATTCGTACGAAGAACCAATATTTTTAAAAATATTTTAAATTTTTCCGAAACGAAATTATGTCAATAGCGGTCACATAAAAAAATAAATCAGTCAAAATATCTCGGGTTTTTATCCGGTCAAAGAAAATTTTTTCCGAAATTCGACCGGAATACTGTTAAAATGGCATCACTGAGTTTAATAGCAAGTGCAACATCGTCTAAACGTACCCATACATTCTCTATACCACCAGTTTATATAAAATTAAAATCATGTAAATTTTTAAATGCTTAAAATTAAATTATTATAAAACAAAATTTTGTTTTATTAATAATTTACCGATAATACTAATAATAATTATTAATTAGTTAGTAAAAAAAATATTTATGCATTTCAAGAATTAACCGTCGTTAAAAAGTAATCAAATTTAAACTAAAGTACGGTGTTCAATCGATTGGCAATTTATTGGGTTAATTAATTGTATTGGAAATACAGTATTGACGTAATAATTTAGTTTTAACGGTAATTTTATAAATTATTTTATTACTTAAAATTAAAATAAAAAAATATAATTTGCATATATAACATGTAAAATTGTTTATAAAATATATTTAAACAGTGTTTTTCAAATTCAAACAAAAATAGTTATCAAAAGAAAAAAAAGTAAACAAAGTAGGCAATTTTTTTTAAATTTACATTAAAAAATTTATAAATGCGAGCATTATCTAAAATATTCAGTTTTAAATGTTTATTTCGATTTAGACTATTAGTGATCATTGGAATTAAAAATTCCTTCATTATTTAATTTATTATTTATATCTATTTCATTATTTTTTTTCGTGTTAAATTTGATTGCCAATAAAAATTAATTTTCAATATTTAAAATAAACGAGAAGTGGGTCAGGTTATTAAAACTAATATTAATTGTAAGTTATTTTAATGGTAGAGTGAAGAATATTAAATTATTTAAAACCTATAATTTTATAATTTATTTTAAATTTAAAATTCAATGATATAAAATTAAAAAAAGAAACATTTTTAAAAGTAAGTTTAAGGTTTTATATTTTTTAACAGTTAAAATATTTAAATAAAAAAAAATAATTAAATTAAAATATTTGTCTTTCATATCTTTATTCAATTAAATCAAAATAAAGTATACATCGAAAAAAAATATAAAAGGAATGTTTAGGCAAAGGTTTTTAAATATAAAATTTATGTATACATAACGGCTCCAGTTCAAAAAATTCGAAAAAAAGCAACATAAGTTCGACATTTAAATGTTTTCTGTCGAACTTACGACGCAACATAAGTTCGAAAAAAACTTATCAGTATTATTTAAAAACGACAGAAATAAACGACATAAATTCGACAAAAAATTTCTTGACGGCTCATAAGTTCAACAAAATTTTTAATATTAAAAACAACAGTCGAACTTATGTCGTTTTTTTCCAACTTATAATGGAGAAATGTTTATGCAATTTTATTATTAAATATAAAATTTAAGTATAGGTAAATTCAAAAAAGAAACAACATAAGTTCGACATATTAAATATTTTCTGTCGAATTTATGACGTGACATAAATTCGAAAAAAAAGGTAATAATAAGCATAATTTTGACAAGAATTTTCTTGAAGCGTCATAAGTTCAACAAAATTATTAATATTAGAAACTACATAATTTCCAGAAAATATTTATCAATCTTATGTCGTTTTTTTTCCAACTTATGATGAAGCTGAGTTTTTAATGACTTTACAGGTATTTAAAAAAAAATTTCTCTTGCCTTGAAAAAGTTTTGAATTAAAAATATAAAATAAAATAAAATTCCATGGAATTATATTTTTTTTTATATTCATATTTTATTTTCGAAACAAATTTTAAAATTGTTATTTATAATTTAATTTCAGATCATAAAATTTAGTATTATATTATTATTTATAACATCAGTTCAATGAAAATTAGTTGAATTAAAATTTCAGAAGCTAAAAATTATACGAAAAATAATATATACTTATTTAAAATTCTATAACTATCATAATGAAAAAACTTGGATTACTTGCATTCCTATCCTATTTACTGGGAGCAACTGAACCAGCTTTGAAATTATTATTATCTTTATGGCTCGGTAAATTTTTTTTACTTTTTTTAAATAAACTTTTAGTTATTAAGTTGTTGTGCATTTCACATCTGAGTGAACTCGCTTAGTAGCAACTAAGTCATAGAATGTCATTTAATCAGTCCTATGCCTAATAAATAATTGTTTCCTTTATACAATGCTCGAACTTTAATTCCAAATTCCTCTTTTGTTTTTCCTTAATTTATTATGGAAGAGCATTAGCATAATCATTTTGCATATTCGTCAAAACCAAACATTCCGTGTACAGATAATTATGTTGATGCTAACAAGCTTTCTTTTGTGCCGACTGTCTATTTCATTATTTTATTAAATTACCAGATGCCATTGATAGCATTCAATTAAATAGTTTATATTTCTTTCACTGGGGATTTTAATATTTATTTTTAATTTCCTGTGATAAATAAACCAAGTGGTACAATTTTATTAAACAGTTTTTTTTGTTAAATGTCGTTTTTTCTCAAAAATATGACTTAGTCCTGAATTTTTAATAAAATGATTAAAATATATTACATATATAATTATTAATTAACAAATTTAAAAAAAAATTTTATTTCTTTTTTCAAAGGTTATCTTTTAGCTGCCATATATCATTCGTATATTAAACATAAACTTCTAGTCATTAGGCATGTATTTTTTGGATTGACTGGTTTTACGATTTGCTGTTATAACTATGGGTTTGATGTTTTCCATAGCTTCATAGCAATATGGATAACATATATTTTATGTCGATATTTTTATAAATATAAATATTTTGTGCTTATAAATTTTCTGTTTAATATGGGATATTTACTAATCGGTTATTATTTCACTGAAAGTAACGATTATGATATTAAATGGACAATGCCCCACTGTGTTTTAGTATTACGTTTAATTGGTTTCGGATTTGATTTTTCTGATGGGCAAAAAAATAAAGATGAATTATCAAAAGAACAATTGGAAAGAAATTTAGAAGAAACACCATCATTTTTAGAGTTATTAGCATTTTGCTATTTTCCAGCTAGCTTCTTAGTCGGCCCACAATTTCCATTTCAAAGATATAATGATTTTGTACATAATAAATATGATACGTACACAGGTAATATTAAAGTTGGATTAAAACGGGGTGGACTTGGTATGTTTTATTTATTAATAAGACAAATTGGTGCCACAATATTACCTGATAATTATATATTGAGTACCGAATTTGCTGCACTATCTTTACCTAAAAAAATATTTAGAATTGGTATTTGGGGTAAAATTTCATTATATAAATACGTTTCATGCTGGTTGATAACAGAAGGAGCTTTAATATGCTTCGGTAAGTTTGTATATATATATATATATATGAATTTAAATAAAATGTTTTTTTTCTTGCAAACTTTGTTTGTTGAATCAATATCATATTATGATAATACAATCTTTTTATAGGTTTAACATACAATGAAACTGATAAAACGACTGGATTATGCAAGTGGGATGGGTGTTCAAATGTAAATATAAAAGTATTTGAGTTGGCTACAAAAATGGAGCATTATGTTAAATCGTTTAATGTTAACACAAATCAATGGGTTGCTTCATATGTTTATAAACGTTTGAAATTCTTGGGAAACCGTTCAATTAGCTATGCATCCGCATTATTGTTTTTAGCTATGTGGCATGGTTTTCATTCCGGCTATTATATGTCATTTATGTTGGAATATACTGTAATAACTTTTGAAAAACAATTTAATAATTTGTGGTCATATTATATCATGTCAAAATATTCAAATTTATTAGATAAAAAATTTAGTGAAGTAACAATTTTTATATTAATGAAAATGTATAATACAGCTTGTATGGGCTGGTGTATGGTACCATTTGTTTATTTAAGTTATAATCGTTGGTTAAAAATTTATGCATCTTTAAACCATTATGGTTATATATTTTTAGTTTTATGGTTTATAATATATTATTATTTTAAAAGCCAAACAAAACCAAAGATAAAAAACAACGAAGGCACGGAAAATTCAGAAAATAACACTGAAAAACATATTAAAAATGATGACAAATCAAAAATACAATAGAATAAGAAATTTATATTTCAAAGATTTTTTTATTTTTAAATCTTTCAGTTCAAAATCCAGTTTTAATATAAATTTAGAATAATATTTGTATAATTTTTTGTTATATATTAATTTCTTTAATCCAAAAACTTAATTGAAAAAATATAAAACTTTGTTTTTTTATACACATGCAACATTTGTAATTTAAAAAATAATAGATAATACTTTCTTTTATTCAATTGAAGTTTTTATAAATTAATTTTTTATGCAGTATTATAAATAACTTTTCAATGTTAATGATTCAAAAAACTATATTTTCACTAAATATCTAATATTATAGTATTATTAGTAATTATTCTTATGTTAAAAAAATAAATAAATATAATTTGCTAAATTAAATGTGTACTGAGGTTTTTATAAATTAGCTTATTTCAAAATTAATTTTTTTCAATGTTTTGCAATGAAATTGTGAGGTATTTATTATTTTTAATTAAAAAAATTATTTTGAAATATTGAAAAATATGAAATTTTAATAAAAAAACTTTTTTGTCGATAATTCTTGTTAAATACATTTTTTTTCAAAGAACAAATAACTGTTTTTATCTTGAACCTGAAGTAATAAAAAAAACATAGTACAGCAAGAAAAATAATTAAACAACATTTAAATAATTCATTTATTTTAATGAAACAAAAAATAACAAATAACTTTTTTGTTTTAAAAGTAACAAAGGGATTTTAATACATATATTGTTTTTTGCAAACACATTAAATTCTTAAAAACAAAATATATTAATTATACAATATATGAATATTGAATTTTTTTTACAATATTGATTACTTTTATTTTAAATTTTTAAATAATTTGATTGTTTGCGACATTTTGATTTAATAAACCCAAACGTTGCTTTTGTTTTCGCATTTCTGTCATATGATCTTTTAATTCAGTTAATTGTTGCGATAAATTAGTTATTAATAATTTTGTATCTTCTAAACATGTTTGCAAATGCCTTAATTCAATTTGTTCACCTTCAGCATCACTAGTCGCTAATGACATCGCTCTCAATCTTGGAAACCAATCTAAATTACATGCTTTCACCATGTGATAAACATATGATTCGGGTCCAGTAAATTCAGTTGGATCTTTAACTTTTACCAATACAATAAAATATAAATAATGCCACATATTATGTTCACACTTAATATGCTCTTCAAAACTAACAGTTTTATTATCAAATGCAGAACGATTCAAACCACATATAAAACATGTTGATTTTAATATTGATTCTTTTAATTGTTTTTCACTTCTTAAATCAGCAAATGTATCAATGATTACACCAAATATTAAATTCAATACAATTATGATAACAATGAAAAAAAACAAAAGATCATATATGACACGAGCTGCAAATAGTTTTTCCTATGTTTTTAAAATTAAAAAATATTTAAAAAAAAAATCTGAATAAATTCTTTTAATTTAACTTTTACCTTACTGGAAGGATTTCTTAAAATATCACCAATACCACCACCGTTTCGTAACCCTTGATTCAATGTTGTAACAATGCACATAACTAGGGAATCGCAAGCTCGTTCTTTTGTTTCAGAATTAACTTCTGTAGATTGTGCAATTGAACAGGCTTCTTCACTAGCTTCTAGATTATTTGGCTGATTCATTGAAATTTTATTTGGCATTCCAGTTAAATGATCAACAAAAGGTTCTCCATCTTAAAAATAATTAAATTCCAATTAGAAAAAACAAATAGAACTTAAATAAATTTTCAAACCACGTTTTAATTCTTCATCAACTGATAACAAAAAATCATCTTTAAAGAAAATATATCCTATTATTGAAAATAAGTACACTAAAATTAAAGCTAAAACAGCAGTTAAAACGATTGAACGACCATTTCGTGTTACTGAACGTATCACATTTAATAAAGTTTCTTCTCGGTATACAACATCAAAAAGCTAAAATAATTATATAAATATTGAGTTTCTTGTGAAATCAAATTAATTTAAATTTTTAAAACAAATTGTTTTTTTACTCACCAAAATGGAATAAAAAAATGGATGAAAAAATAATCCACACAAACAAAAAAATATATATAACAAATGATATAAAATTTCTAAGTCTGTAATAATTTTCAAGAAATGTTTTTCCAATGTACCATTATTACCCATTATACTAATAACATGTATAATTTTTAGACCCACTGTAACGGTACCTAGTAACCATAATGATGGTTCCGGTCCTATTGAAAATATCAATCTTAATATTATTGATCCAATTAAAGTTCTTATTCCGGACTCCCTTGGTAGAGTTACAACAATTACTAATGATAGTATCATGATGATCCACAATAACATTGACAAATGAGTACTTATTTCTAAAATTGAATTCAAGCAAGTAAAATAAATGTAAAGCATACGGAACAAAATTAAGTATACAAAGAACAAAATAAATAAATGAAGGTCACCTGGAACACTATCATTGAACGGATAACAAAATGCCAAAATCAGATTTATTACTACAATACAATTGAATAGGATATTACTCCATAACGACATAAAACTACTAACCCAAAAAAGAGCAGGTTGTCCTAATAAATAGAAAAAACAAATACATTTAAAAGGAAAATTTTATGATACAAATTTAAGGGAACTTAATTATTATGCAACTAACCGCGTAATTTTTTTTGCCAATTCATCTCATTAAAAAGTTCATCGGTTTTATCAAAGAAATCTGCTACTTTTGAACCTTGGTCATCTCGTTCAGCTGTTGTAAAAACCTTTTTCTTAGTTTCTTCCGTAAGATACTCACATATTTCCGGTATTGGAAAAACAATTTGTTCTAAAGTTCTATCATACCGAACTATCTAAAACAAAAATAAGTTTTATATTAAATTATGGTAGATATAAATGTAAAGAGTTATTATTTATCACATACTTCAATTTGTGCTGTATGCGTTGCATAATGTAATAAAGCTTCATTCATTTTTTCACCATAATTTTGTAAAGAACTTTCAGACATTTTTACTAATGTGGCCAATTCTTTATTATGTTGAGATAATTGATGACATAAAATATAAATATTATGTCCAACTTCTTTTGGTTTAACACCAGTATCATCATCTTGATTATCCTGATTAAATACATCATTTTCATCATCGTTATCATCAACATCTTCTTGATGAAATGCTTTGCAGGCAACATCAATTAATTGTTTTGCATTCATATTATACATAATACGATCAGCATTTTCATTATCATGGCGCGATTCCATTATGGCCAACAATAACTTTGAAGCATTATTTTTTAATTCTAATACTAAATCCATACGATTTTTACCTAAAGGATTAATATCATTTAATAATAAAGCTTTAACAATATCTAAACCATTTGATTCGTGTGTTGCTATACATGTTTGATTATCATGACACGGTCCTTGACAATATTCTGTTAGTGTTTCCAATGTTTGGTTAATTAATGCAACATTATTTTCATTTATATAAAGACCTAATAAACCCAATCCACCAGTTGTTGATCCGCATATACAATCTAAAAACATTAAAGTTTCTGATACTAAGTTATAATTCGTTTTATTATTTTGATTTCGCAATAAATTTTGTAAATCTTGATTATGATTTTCGCACAACAATTGTAAGAATCTTAATATTGGTTGCATTACTAACACTTTAACAGATAATTTATTACGATCATCTTTATTTTTGTGTCTTTCCAATTTTTCTGCTAACATATCTTCTAATGCTGAACCGATATTCATCATTGACGCTGAGTCTTCACCTGGTGTTATAGTACGTGCATTATTAAACGACTTAGCAGTTTCTAAGCCAGCATTGTTCAATTCATCTCGTAATTCATCAGTTATAACAATACCATTTGATTTAACACCATGTTTTCGCGAATTCTTTTCAAAGTCTTTAGCATCTTGCTTCGATTCATGTGCTTTAGCTGCTATTTCAGTAGTGTTGACAGAAACAGTTGATTTTATTTCATGTTGTGCATCTTTCATTTTTTCAAAAAATACCTAAAAATTATCAAGAAGTATATTATTACTTGGAAATAACTAATAATATTCTTTACTTTAAAAAAAGTTTGATTCAAATCACCACTCAAAAACTTTGTAAACATTCCCTTTTGTATAATTGGATTCCCACCTTCAAGTAATGCAATACCTAATTCAACAGCTTCAACAAATATAGATGGTGAATGAACTGATTTAATAACAAGTTCAACAACCAAATCAGATGCACCCTCTCTGTCTAAATGATTTTGTACTTCGTGCAGGGTTTTTCCAGCTCTTTGTAAGTATTTGGCTCCGGGTCCATGGTGAATTATTTGGGTTGCAATTTTGTTATCAAATTGTGCTTGTTCATACGATGATCTTATTAAGGACGTTGTTGTCAAACTTTCAGGATTTTTATTACCTTCAGAAATAATGTTAGTATCTGAACCACTATTATTGTTATTACTATTTATATCTGCAATATTATTAACACTTGATGATCCAGCTAAACCCACACCAAATCCGGTAATAGTTGATATAGATGATCCTATTGTTCCTATACCAAGATTACTGCTACTACTTACGTTCGTGCTTGATAACATAGATTCAGGTGTATCTGAATTTTGTTTTGATAAATATCCTTTTCCAAAATACCGTAATAGTAGTATATTTCGTAAATTATCACCTTTTTCGCCATATTCATCATCAATAGCCATCATTTCACGTAAAGTTCTTAAAACTTTCACACAAAGTTTTTCCTCTTTTTCTTCTAACAGTTTTTCAGTATGTTTTATTAACCGTTGTATGAAACCACCTGATTCACAACGTTTACGTGATTCTGAGCCATATGGAAATAGTAATTCTGAACGATATAATATATCAACTAACAACGACAATTCGGCCTCCACTAACGGCTTTAGTTGGTCTTCTAATAAAGAAACAATATCTTGTAGCCCTTCAATTATACTGCGATCCTCACGCATTAGTTGTGACACAGAACGTTCAGTTTTTGTTTGTTTTGTTGCTTTTACCCATTTAGATGTGTAATTTGTTAATGTTGATGTTATTGATAATTGTCTTTCTAAATCTGATGGTATTGTTATTCCACGATTTTTAGCAGATTCCGTTAAACTTCGTACACAATTTTCGACACTAAAACGTTCAGCATATGATAAATATTTGATTTCAGAAAATTTGTAAATAGCTTGCAGTAACTGAACAAATATCATTTGTCGTGCCAATACAACTGTTGTCTGATCAGAGAATGGACTATTAAAAAATGTACTTAAAACTGTTAAAACACTATTTAATACATAATTTTGTAGGGACTTTTTTTTATTCATATTAATTATTTGTAATTGTACATAGTCCTGGTGACTTTGTTGTTGGGATAAAAGTGATAATTGACAAACACGATTGATATCAACTAAAAATGATTTTTCAAATAAATTCCACATATGATTTGATGAAAATATTTCTTTCATTTCAACTTCAGTATCAATATAACAGTGATTTAAAAAATCCACATACGCTTCTTTAATTTCGTAATGACAATCTGAATGGGATATAATATTGACAATGTCATCTAATGATAATAAATTATTGCACTTTATTTCAGTAAATATATTTTTTCCCATTGTGCAACATGCCAACAATTTAACTAGTTCGACATGATATTTTAATGGGCTGTCCTCTGCAAGTGGTAAATCTTTCTGATTTCTCATCATTTCAACAAACTGCCCAAATGATGCTTGATCATTGTAAAATACTAGTACATCTTCTCCAGCATTTATTAACTATAAATTTAAGCTGACAAAATTACAATATATATCGTTACTATATGTTTATTTCCTTACCTCTTGCATTACCATATCTTGACTCCTTCTTATAAATTGGTTTTCAGCTTTTACAATAGTTTGCAAAAATTTCAAATAAACAACGTGTCTACCGTGAATTTCTATACAATGAACAAAATGTTGAACAACTTTTTCACTTACTTCATTGCATAATCCTAAATTATCCTTGAATATTGCACAAACTGTTTTTGCTTCCAGAATCTAATTAGAAAAATAAACAATACAAATATTTCTTTATATATTTATTTAATCTTTTCTTACTCCTGGATTTAAAAATAAATCTAAGTGATTATGCAAAAGAATTTGGTTTTGTTGGTTGTCTAAGCAAAAATGTTGAAGAAATTCATGTGCTAAACGCATCAATTCTTTCATTAGTAAATCATCTTTTTCATCATAAGGGTTTTGTAGCAAATCAAGTATAACAGTGTGAACACCAACATTTCTAAGTAATCGTTGCTCATGTTTTCTTGGTTTAACATTATCCCCTAAAAAGGGGAAAATAAATTCAGTTTTATTGTGGTAAAAAAATATATCTCAGGTTTAAAATATAAATAACAACTAAAATATCGTGAAAATGTGAGATGTATTAAATTTATTTACCGTCAGTTATGCAATATTTATTCATTCGTTTTAAAATATCTTTGACTTTTTTATATTCATTCCACTGATACGTATTTAATGATGCTTTATATTCGGCTGTTAACTGACCGCTTTCAAATGTATCTGTTATTTCTTCTGTCGTAGTTCCATCAGCATCTTAAAAGAATAATTAATATTAATTTATTTAATATAATATTGAAATTTATTTACTCGTTGTTCCAATTTCATCATGAGCTTTAGATTTATAAACCCATAATTCTGACTTTTCAACACTTTGTCTTAAAATATCTAAATCATATTTAATTTGTTTATAAGATTCAACGTCACTATCTGATACAAGTAATTGTACTTGACGAAACGCATGTAAAACTTCTTGCCTTTGGCTGAAATGTCTAAATAATAAATGTAATGCTCCAGATACTAATGGTGGATAATCATGCATAATTAAATGTAATAAAACTCGTAAAAATGTTCTACCACCTTGACCATCTAAATCAAGACTAACTGAATCAGCGTCACATCCAAATATTTTTTCCGCTTGTATACCAATTAATTCTAAATCGATATTAGTTTTTTTGGTATTTGTTGAACTTGTTCCAGCTACATTCGTTGAATAAATTTGCCCTGATGGTATAATTCCTGTTCCCGATATAATTGAAGACATTGTAGACGCAGATGATGAAGACGATGATGATGATGTTGATAATACAGATAAAGATGCTGAAGGCACTGCTGCTGCAACTGCTGCTATTTCTGATGGTAATGATATCGTTTCGTCAAATTCACGTTTAAAAATGGATAATAAGCAGCTAATTCTATAATCAAGTCGTACATCTAATATAAATTGTAGTATTTCGATAATTTTTAATTTTGTATCCATAACTAACGGAAATTCTTTCATTAGTAATGTAACAGATTTACGATGTTGTATATTTTTTGTTGGTGAAGTCATTACTGTACCCATAGGACCCAGTGCAAGTGATGTCATAACAGTATTCATATCACTAATTGATCTATACACACCGCCTTCAGCTAATATTTTTATATAAACATATATATAAATATTCAAAAAAAAAAGGAAATGGGAAAAATATAATTAGATATTTTAAATAATACAACAATTAATATGAGGAACAAATTTAAAATTAAAATATCTAAAACAAATTTATGATTAACCTTTTTTCTTAAAAAGTACATCATTATATCATAAGGTTACTACAAAATTTTAATAATTAATTGGTTTGAATTTGTGTAAAAATGTTAACTCATTATTTTTCTAAGCGATTTAAAGTTAATTAATAATTATTTAACCTAATTATAGCAATTAGTTTAAATTTTTTTTATTAATCTTATTATTCAACTTTGTTCAACATTTAGCTTAACCAGCCTGTATGTGTATTATAAGTGCACGGTGAAACAAAAGAGAATGTAGCGGACAAGAATAGAATTTATCTTAAGAAATTCGACTTTATATATTTTCTATGTGAAACTGTACTAGGTCTTATCACATGTAGAATTTCTTAGACTTGAATTAATCTGTACTATTCTATTTGTGATATTCTGTAATAATTATTTATTTTAGTTGGGTTTTTTTTGTGTGTCTATAGTTGTTTTTATTTTTAAATTAACTTATTTCTATATACATGTGTGTACATACATATTTATTATGATATTAATCATATTTTATTATTATTACATTGATCATAAAGAATAATATGATATAGGGCATCTGGCCAATGGATTAGTGGCAAAAACTCCCCCTTACATGTGGAATAGTTAATATCGTAATATAAGATGATATTTAATAATGTAAATATATAAGTAACTCTTGTGTAGAAATATATTTACGTATTTATATTATATTTCAAATAATTTCATTCTTTTCACAAAACTTGAATATTTAAAAGATTTACACAAATTTAAAAAATTTTACTATTCTTACATCTCTTATTATTTTTTTTTGTCAAATAATAAAAATTGATAGAATATTTAATATATTATTAAGCGTTTGAATGAAACGTATATGAAAGAAATAAGAACAAGTGACCTGTAAAACCGACTTAGAAATATCCTACATCTATTTGTTTGAAATTTATTGAGAAATTTATAAGTCATTTTAAAACCATAAAAGCTTTTATTAGTTTGAACGTAAGACAGCTAACGAACTAACTTTATAATACTAAAAACAGTTTCTAACTTTTTCATCTATTCAAAAACATTAAAAATTCTTACTACTTATTCAATTTATTGTTTTTACAAATTTACAGATTTAAAACTTTTTATACAATTCAATAAAATTTTACACACACGCAGCATTTACTTCTCTTCATGATTATTAATTTTTGCTGTACTGCATTTACTGATGAATGATTTAGTACCCTTGATTAATTATTTCAATTTTACATAATTTTTAAATTTATTCTCTTAATATATTTATTTTTTAATGTTATACAAAATAGATCTTGTAGCATTGCAAGAAATAAGATTTAAAGGCAGTGGAGTAATAACAAAAAAAGATTTCTCCTTACTCTTTAGTGGCCCCGATGAAAAAACTGGACAACTAGGTACTGGTTTTATAATAAATAATAAAATAAAGAAGAGCCTATTAGCTTTTGAGCCAGTTAACGATAGAATGTGTAAAATAAGAATAATAAGCTCACGCTCCAACGGAAGAAAAAGATGATGCAGAAAAGGAGCTATTCTATGATCAACTAGAAAGGATGTGCGATAGCAAAATAAACGAAAACAGCTGGAGAATAAGAACAAATGCTGAAATAAATGAATTGATTGGAAACGCGGATATTGTCAGATTCATTAAATCTCAAAGAATACGTTGGGCAGGCCATGTACAAAGAATGACAGAAACAAGCATACCGAAAAAACTCTTGAACGGGAAGATGAATGGCACAAGAAATACAGGGAGACCAAGAAAAATATGGTCAGATGACCTTTATCAAGATCTGCAAATTATGGGAGTTAGAAATTGGAAGAATGTTGCGCAAGACAGAGATATCTGGAGAAGCATTGTAAAGGAAGCCAAGGCCCTTAATTCTTTTATGAAAAATTCTGTTCTGATTTAATTTATAGATTTATAGGAATCCCATTTAGTTTTCCTTGAAATATAACGTTATCCAGGTTACAGGTATGGAAATGATTAATTTCAGATTGAAATATTAGGATTAGAATTGGTTAATTCTCATCTTTTATATTAATGATAAGGAATTTTGAATACTTCTGTTATAAATAAGTAAATATTAGAATCATAAGGCTGCTGTTATCTGTGTCACTAATTTTCTTAAACTCAAAGTTATTCGAAAGAAATATTAATTTGTGATAATATATATAGAAAGGTTTATATAATTTTATGGTTTTTAATATAAAATAAAAAAGTTAATTCTTTGATTAGCTTTTTATCACAAAATTTAATAATTCAAATTTTTTAAATTGAAATTAATTTAAATTTCTAGTATATGTACCTATTAGAAACGCTTATAAATGCAAAATATTCAATAAATGTATTTCTAAAATACAATGACAAATTTTAAACTTTTCATATAATTTATTTAAATATAAAAACAAATTTTACAGTAATGCAGCAATTACCTTTGAACACAATTTAAGTATCGTACACAATTTCTAAATATGGTAATAATTCAACAAAATATAATAAAAACTTGAAAAAAGATATTCAGTCGTTTATAAAAAAAATATTTTAGTTTTAAACTTATAAATTATAATACATATTTTTTATATTAAAATAAAATTACCTTCTTAGCCTTTTAAAAATACAAAAGTTTTAAAAAAGAAAGCAAAAAGGAAAGAACACTCGTGTTCCAAATTTCAGATTTTTATCTTTATTAGTTTTAAAGACATGCTTGGTAGATGTAAATTTAAAGTTGCTATCTTTATTAATTTTAAAGATATGCATGTTAGTCCTTAGGAGGTTCGTGGAAGATACCCGAACCACCACTCTAATTGATTCCACATTTCAAGAACATGAGGAAAAAAAACCCTTCAAAATTTAAAGTTTTTCTTTGTTTTAAGGTACCATCTTTATTAATTTCGAACATAAGCTTTACTGCCTTACTTTCAGTACTAATAACCTACAGTTAAAATTTCATCAAGATAGATGCATTAGTTTTCGTGCCTACGAACGGACGGACATCGCCAGGAGGTCACACAGATAATAAATATATATACTTTTTCATATCTAGCTCGCTTCTACATGTATATAATTTTTAAATAAATTATATAAAATATAAAAATTTTGATATTTCATATTTTACATTTTTGAATATTAGAAATACATATACTAAAAATTTAAATTATTTTGAATTATTACAACTTGATGTACTAAATTATGTGATAAAAACTAATAAAAGGATTAATGTTTTTAGTTTATTTTAAATATGAAACAAATATATTTTATTACAAGTAATATTTCTTAAAAATTATTTTTATTTCAAACGTTTATGAGCATGACAGATAACAGATGAAGTCTCATCTATTATATCTATTATAAGAGATGTTGAGCCCTCTTGTTATCAATAAGTTGTACAATCTTAATTATTATTATTTAATTTACGATAAAAATAAAAAACTAGACATGATACCTCTTCGTAGGCAAATTTAGAAGTGATTCCAAATTGCTACTTCGTATGCTACGCCTTCAAGAATTGCCAAACGTGATGATTTTTCCAACTGACATCACGTAAAAATGAACGAAATAAATAAATAAGCTTTTGATAGTACCAAAAAATTTAATAAACAAAAGTTGTTATAAAAATAAAGAGCTTCAATCAGATTAATAACTTTTTTCACATGGCACCCAAAATTTCAGAAATTTTAAGAGATATTAATTTTAAACAATTTCTTTCAGCAAATTAAACAAAAAAGAATAATAATGGAACTAACATTTACTAATCTTAAATTGGGTAATAATGAAATTGATTTGGAATCGACATGTACTCGTAAATGTTGCAATTGTATTTCAGCCTAATATTTTTAATAAAAAATTGTGATTAGCATTTATATGTTAGCCTTTTTTTTATTGCCACTAGTGTTACTACAAGTTTTTAGTCTCATCAAAGCAATTTTAAAGAACTTTTTTATGAGTAAAACATATGGTGGTGTATTTTTTATAAATAATAAATTTTATATATCTGATTATACACCGTAAAGATCAAATTTAAAGGCCACCTTTGCACCAAAATAAAAAAATTGATAGTTTTCGGGTTATAAGGATTTTTAACTTTAGAGATCCAATAAGATTGGATAAGATTACATGTAAATTTTTTTTAAAATTAGACAAAAGTGAGCCTTCCAAAGAGAACAAATGCGATACAGCATAAACACAACACAATTTTTAAGAAATAATAAATATTTTTTGTTTTTTTTTTTTTTAATTCTACTTTGTACGTCTGTTTTTGTATACCGACTAAATCTATGAAATGTTTATGTTTTATTAAGGTTTTATAATAGAAAAATAAACAGAATGAATTTTGTAATAGCGTGTCAAAAATTTCGATTAATAATCTATACAAAATCGAAAATTCCCGACGTGATTTGATGTGATTTTTAGAAAATCCAGTAGCGAGCTAATTTTCTTTGACAGATAAAATTTTGAAAACAATACTCAATTTTCGTCAAAATCTAGGATTTATGAACGCTCTATTAGTAAATTAAAATTATAAACAGTTTTGATTGAATTTTATTTTATATTTGTTTTTAAAAATAACATATTTTGGATTTTATCTTACAGGCTACAGATACAGTATTAACAATATATGCTGTAATAAATTTTTTTTTTTGGTAAAAGTGCTAACAACTGTTATGCTAAATATACCATAGGTTCATGTTGGAACATGGAAACATATTACATTCTTATTGTTAGAATTGAACTTAATAAGTTCACATTAGTGAATACATTATTCTCATCGGGCTTCACTAAACAACCTGGTAAACCACAACTTTTATCATAAATTATTACCTTAAAAAAATTTTGCAACTAAGATAGCGATATAATTTTTAAGATTTCTATTCATATAAAAGAATTGTATAACAACAATGTACATATTTGTTTTATATTCAATATTTCTTTTTTAAAGAAAAAACAAAAACAAATATGAAGGTTGTCCTAGAATTACCCGGCCTAACAAAGAAAACGCAAAATTTTGAAAAAAAAAATAACCATGGCTGAAAGCCTTAACCTTATTTATAAAGCTTAACTGGGAGATTACAATTTTTGTTTTTTTTTTTATAGATTGGCGACCATTGATAGTGAACGTTTTCAGTAAATTTTTTATATGGAGAAAATTGGTCAATCAATATTTTTATTTAAAAGGTCTCAATCCAACCGATAACAACGTGAACTTCATTCTACTGTAGGGAGGTCTGCTCCCTCATTTACAACTGTGCAATATTAGGTTGCAGAGTTTTAAACAGGCCATACGAGCAGTCAAGATGAACCCTACAGTGGTCGACCAAATGAGGTCACCCCACCAGAAATGGTTAAGAAAGTTCATAAAATGATATTGGACGACCGTAGATTGAAAGCGCGCGAGTTAGCTGATATGGTAGGCATATCAAAAAGTGCTGTACATCACATATTGAGTGAAAATTTGGGCATGAAAGAGCTGTGGCACTAATTAAAAAGGAAAAACCATCAACGGGAATATTATTATGCAAACTTATTGCAGCGTTTGAGTGAAGAAATCAAGAAAAAACGACGGCATTTGGCGAAGAAGAAAGTGTTGTTTCATCAAGACAATGCACCGGTTCACACATCTGTTATTGCCATTGCTAAAATAAATGAATTAAAGTTTGATGTGAATTAATGTGTGAACCGGTGCATTGTTTTGATGAATGGTTCGATGGTTCTTAAGTGTTTGGAACGGATCAGAATCGAAAAATAAATCGATTTAGCTATGTATGTCCGTCCGTCTATCATCACGATAACTCAAAAAATTAAGGAGCTAGGATTTTGAAATTTTAACAAATTCGTTTTTATGCAATAGCAGCCATCGCTATTTAAATCCAGCCATTTTTGTCCACGGGTTCGAGTACCTGCCATACAACTTCTAATTTTATATGAGAATTACGCTACACCTAATGAAGTTGGATGTCTGAAATTTTGCTAAAAGCAATTAACCGGATGATATAATGTTTGTACATGTTACGGTCATATGGGTATCCCAGAGTTGACGCAGTCTACTCTACTACACTGTTCCTCGTTTTTTCTTAAAAAGATCCTTAAAAATAATGTTTAAGCATCTTTGTCTTTTTTTCCTTTTCTTTACTAAAACAAGCATAACAAAAATATAAAACCATCTTCAAGACTGACAATGAAGTATGTCCATATTTGATTATATTTAAAAGAAACAAAAGTATAATAATATAATATGTAGGTATACTATACTGTTCAACTAACGCATTCTTAAATTATGCTAATATGTTCAGCGTAATATGTATATATATATATCTTTTATAAAAATGACTTGTATGACTTGTGTATTCAGATAGAATTTCGTATTATTTTGTGTAGCTATATCGGTATATCTAAGCAATATTGAAAAAATATACTAAAATATTTGTTAAATAAGTTAAACATATAGGCACTCTAAGTAAATGTATATGATAAAAGACAATTATTATAACTAGATATGAAGTCTTATAGAAAGCTTTGAACAAAAATTTTTGCTTAACTAATCAAAACATAAAATATGTAATATTTTACATATATATTTATGAAATTTGAACAAAACATAAAATATGTAATATTTTACATATATATTTATGAAATTTGAACAGACTTTTATTTACCAATATTTTTAAAACATGAAATAAATAAAATAAATACGGTTGTAAAAATGCAACGTACTAATGACAATTAATAATTATTTAGAAGCAAAAAAAATTATGAGCTTTACAAGAACTTTTATGGATTTAAGAGTTATAAATTAAAAATACCTTTTCAAAGTTATTGCGTCTATTCAAATTGAATAAATGGTTTAGTTAAAACTTTTACAACAGTACTAATAAATTCTCTTTTACGTTATTACTTCTATATAATATGTTTTATTATGTATTGATATAGAAATTTTGATATAGGAGAGATATAAAATATTGGTATAGAAACTTTTATATATTGACTATTCTATCTACACGGAGCACGAAACAACTAATGGGAATATTTTTAATTTTCCATATATATAATTTTTAAGAATAATTATAATTTTTAATTTTTTTCACTTACCTAACTCTATAATGTCCTGATCGTAATCTTTTCTTATTAACAAGTATTAATAAAAATAAGAATAAGACAAATTTCTTTTTTTATTGTTTTTACAATAAATAATAATATAATGAATTATAAATTACTATAAAAATAACAAACTTAACTACACTCATAATACTAATCAAGGAAATAGAAGCGAAATAAAAAAATAATAATATACTAAAATAATAAAATAAATCGAAAATTACTTGAAAATCGTCCATCAGTAACCTTTGTTGTACTAGAACCAACTGCATCTGATTCAGACAAACAATCTAGGATTCGTAATAAAGTTTTTGTGAGTCTGAGCAAATCATTTAAGCTGTAAAATCCAAAATAAATTAAGTCTCTAGCTAATTTCACAACCTAAAAATTAAAAAATAAAATAAAAATTTAAGACATACGACTTATTCAATTTT
>OY720446.1:8216974-8301540 GCA_963082915.1 Dolichopus griseipennis | reverse complement strand
TTGTGTTAATATAAAAATAAATTGCTGGTATAAGAAACAGTTCTTTTAATGTTTGAAAACTTTTAAGCTCCATTCCAAACTTTAGGCCCATTGGTTCGAATTCTGGACCTTTTATTTCTCTAAAGGCTAACGAACATATAAAAACAATAAGAATAATTCAACAACTAATGGCGCTACCTTCATGAAATGTGTGATTATGTCTAATTAGTGTCCTCGAAAATTGGAACCAATTTAAATAGTGGGTCGGGGACCATCCACATAGTTTCGAAGACCTAAAAGCATATTTTCAAAAATAATAGAGATAGTAACTTCAAAAAAATGTAGAAGCTTCAAATTTGGCAAAAGGCTTTTCTTTACTATTTCCTACGTGTTCCCTTAATGTATGATCAATTGGAGCGGTGGTTCAGGTAACTCTCTTAGACCTCTTAGGTTGAAAGGCTTATCATCGAAATTAATAAAAATAGTAACTTAAAATTAATATATAATGTTCCAATTGTGTACAAGGGTTAAATAGTATTGAAAGTATGACTTGGACTGCATATGGGCGAAATTGTACCATGGTTTCGGGTTGTGGAACCTTTGAAAAGTTCAAAGCTAACAAACGTATATCTTAAAAACAACAAAATTCAGAAACTAATTACGCTATTTTGATGAAATTTAGATTCTAGGTTACTAGTAAAGAAAGTACCATGGAATTGGTTCATGTCTGGTTCAGATTCTAGAAGCTTTTGATCGAATAGAAACCAAACTAGTATAATTTCAAAACCAAAGAAGATAGAACATTGTATTTGGGACTCATGTGTTTCTTCTTATTTGTTTTGTGTACGTAAAATTTTGGATGAATTGGAATAGCGGTTTCCTTACCACCCTCACTACTCCCAAGACTTAAATCATAATCTATTCGAAATTAATAAAGATAAAAAAATCAAATTTGATACACTATTTCCTATTTCCACTCCTATTTATTTTATATTTTTAAAAGTCTAAGAGTTTTACTAATAAACATATTATGTAATATAATTTATAAACTTAAAACTAAATATTTTTTTAATTTTTATTATATCATATCTATATTTTATTGAATAATAAAATAATAATTAACTTTTTCAATGCATCTAGCAAAATTTTCTAACTTTTTTATTATTCATCAAAATATTCGTAGCATGAGGAAAAATTTTGATCCATACGCTACGTATTTATTGACTTTAAAAAAAATTACCCAGGTATAATATTTTTAAGTGAAATTTGGATATTTGATCATGAAATTGCTAGTTTTAATATTCCTAATTACAATTCTCAGGCAGATTATGTTCCCACGATATATCAAGGTGTAAAATTCTCCAATATTAAAATATTTTTCATTAATGAGAAAATTCGCTACCAAATTTTCTCATATTGTAATTTGATTCTGGTCAATTCTTTATTTAATAATTTCTCATTCTTTTAAATTTCCTGACAAAGAAAACCGCGATTAATATATTTTTGTTCTCACCGATAAATTATTAATTCTTCGAATTGACTGTTATTAACAAAATAATTATTATTTTTCTCGCTCTTACAACATGATCTATATGATGGTCACTATTATAATTTAAATTTCCCATCATAAGTTTTTCGCGACAAATTAAATCGCGTTCAATAAATTTTCTCATTAGAATTTTTTTTGTGAATTAATCAGTATGATTAATTCTTTAATTAGAAGTTTCCCACAGTATAGTTTGTGCTGAACAAACAAAATAATAATATAAAATGACCAATTATTGGTAGTAACAGTTCAGTCTTGTCTTTTCCTAATAACGGAACAAATGAAATCAAACTTACAAACTGCGAGGTTTATAAGTTATAAAAATTAATATAAATAAATTGTAACGAAATAATTTTTTCAAATCGAGATTTGTAAAAATTAAAACAAATATAAAGTGTAAATAATTAAGAGAATAAATAAAATAATAATTTTATTTTTTTTTTAGTATATAAAACACTAGTTTTATTTCTGGCGCAGTCGGTAGGATACCGACACTGTAATATTAAATAACAAAAAGTGTAATTTGTTAACAATTAAAAACATCCTAAAGTTACAGTGAACTTTCTTAAAAGTATTATCACTATCTAAATAATAAAAAAAAAAATAAATAAAAATTATTAAAGTTGAGACTTTAATAACTCTTAATTAGTAAATAATATAAACTTTAACAATTTATAACTAAAAACAAATAAAAAAAAAAGTTGTAAAAAAAAAAATGGCTTTATCATACAACGATATCATTAAAGAAGCTCGTTCTGTTCCTCCATTTACGGGGAACGACTCGCACTCTCTATCCTCATTCATCAGCGACGTAGAGACATTAATATCCTTAATAATTGACAATGAAGTTGGTTAAGCCTATGTTAGCAGAATACTTAATGCAAAAATACAAGGGGAAGCTTGCGTTGCCATGAGGAGATTGCAAAACCCATCATGGAACCAAGTTAAAGCACAACTAATTAAAAGTTTCTTACTAGCGACAAAACTAAAATTAATTATTAGCGACAAAACTAAATACATGAATTTTAGTATTTATTTCCCTCCAGCATTTGATTATACTTTAATATTTCACTCAGCTAAATGTATTAATTCTGCCTCCTCTATTTTCTCTTGTGATTCTAATTGCTTTTTGATTGAAAGGGTTGATTCTTTCAAATATCTTGGTTTAATGATTGATTCGAAATTTAACTGGTCTGCTCACTTTCGGTATTTAAAAGATTATTGTAATGCTGTGATCAGACAGCTTTACCATGTTAGTTTGCACAGTTCAAATAATATTGTATCTATGGTTTATTTTGCTCTTCTACACTCTAAATTACAATATGGAATTGTATGTTGGGGAGGTTCTTATATTAATAAATTGCTTCCGCTTTTAGTAAACCAAAAATATGCAGTTAGGTTAATTTGCAAAAAACACCGGTTAACAAAAAGCTTAGAGTTATTTAACGAGAGACGGATACTTCCATTAAGAAGTCTTTATATCTATAAAACATTAAAGGTTTTTTTTATTAGATCTGGGAATCTTAATACGAGATATTCAAGTGCCTATAATTTGAGAGGTAATTCTAGTCGACTTGTTATCATTCCTAGGTCTAATAAATCTCATTTTTGCAATTTTTATAGTGTAACAGCACCAAGAATTTATAATAAACTGCCTGAGTCTTTTAGGAATGTTAATTCATTATCAAAATTTCTTAAAATTACTAAAAACTGGTTACTTCAACTAAACTATAATGAAGTTGAAAATTTAATGAAGGTAATTTCTTAATTATTTTAATATTGTAAACACTGTAATTACACGTAAGAATGAATCATGGTTTTTTCTCTACTATTTAAATCTAGTATTATATCACCATTTTGTAAAATTATAATTTAATTTTTGACTTTTCTTTTATAAAAATTTTTTATAAAAATTTAATTTTTTATTTAATTTAATTTGAAATTTAATTTTAATATTTTCTATGTAATGAAATTAATTTTTTGTATTTTTTGAATTGTTATACTTCCCACCACTATTTTTTTTGAAATTTTTTATTACTTAGTAAATTGTAACTAATCGTTCGCCACTTGTTTTTAAGCAATAGAACGATTATAACTATTTCTTTTCTTGTTTGAATTTTGTTTTTTAATTTTATTTTAATTGTTAGCATTAAGTTTATACTTTATATAAGAATTGAAATATAAATAAATAAATAAAAATAAAAAAAATTTAATTATTACCATAGGTAATCTATAATTAAGAAATTATGTACGTTGTAAAATTTATTTTTGTATTAAAATTAATTATATGAAGAGTTCTAAATTTATCATTGTATTTTAGAAATACATTTATTGCATCTTTTGATTATTAAATTTTGTGATAAAAAGCTAATGAAAGCAATAATGATTTTAACTAACATTAGAAACCATGAAATTATATAAAATTTTTATATTTATATTATTACAAATTAATATTTCTTTCGAATAACTTTGAGTTTAATTATATAGAACATTAAAAAATAAGTAAATTAAGAGAATAAATTTAAAAATTATTGAAAATTGAAATAATTAACCAAGGGTACTAAATCATTCAACAGCAAACTATAGCTAAAAATCCTGAAAAGAAAAAATGCTGCATGTGTGTAAAATTTTATTGAATTGGATAAAAAGTTTTAAATATGTAATTTTGTAATCGCATTTTACGAACCATTTATTTTAAGTTTATTTGTTGTTTAATATTTTTAAATAGATAAATTAGTAAGAGTTTTTAATATTTTTGAATTGATAAAATAATAAGAACATGTTTTAATACTATATATGTAATTTCGTTAGCTATGTCTTACGATGAAACTAATAATAGCTTTTATCGTTTTAAAAGGACTTATGGACTTCTCGTTAAATTTGAACCAAATAGGTGTAGGGTATTTCTAAGTCGGTTGCACCGACTCTAGTTATTCAAAAGAAAATTTTTAATTTGGAATTTAAAGTAATTTTTAAGAAATATTAACTTGCAAGCAAATATATGTATTTCATATGTAAAATAAACTTATTATAACATTAATGCTTTTATTAGCTTTTTACCACATAATTTAGTACATCAATTTTTAATAAATGAAAATAATTTAAATTTTTAGTATAATATGTACTAATTTATTGAAAAATGTAAGACATGCAATAAAAAATACTATGACCAATATAAAAATAAATTCTATATACATGCAGCAAGTACTTTAAGTAGGTATTGAAAAGAAATTATTATACACAATTTCTTAATCATACATTACCTATGGTAATAATTCAATAAAATATAAAATTAAAAGAAAAGAAATTTAGTTGTTTATTAAAAAAATATTTTAGTTTTTAATTTATAAAATATAATTGAAGTTTTGCTAAAAAAAGGTTAGTGTAATGGCCAAAGTTTCTGCAAAATTTGGTTGGTCTACTGTAGAGGGTTCGAGTAGCTACCATATAACTCCTTCTTTTATATGAGTATTCCACTACACTTAATAAAGCTGTATGTTTGAAATTTTGCCAAAAGTAATTAACCAGATGTTATAATGTATATATTACGTTCATACGGGTATCCCAGAGTTGACACAGTCTACTCTACTACACTCTTCCTCGTTTTTATTTGTAACAAAAACATTAGGTCATAGATTAACTCTAAACTTATAGGGAAATGTTAAATCATGAAGAACATGTAAGTGATAAAAGAAGAAATTATGAAAACCATATTATTGAGATAAGTTATCGAGAAGGTACATGAAGGTTAAAAGATTTAAAATACATGTGGATTTTATTAAATTTCGGTGAATGAAATAATTCAAATTCAATTAGAAACAGGGTGGGAAAAAAGGAGTTTGTAGCCTTCTCGATATAAAATATAAAAATAAATGAAATGAGCCTGGGTAAAATTTACCCATATAAAAATATCCCAAAGGTTAGATGCAAATTTATGTCCAATTTATTTCTATGTGCAATTTTCTCCAACTTCTGTTAGGCTTTTACCATTACGGTTTTTGACAAAATAAATATAATCAGGTATATTTCGAAAGGTATAATCTGAATCAGTTGTGTGTGATTAATAAATAACTCTTTAACTGAAGGTAATCTAAGCTTAAGACCAATTTATTCTACTTCACAAATTAATAAATAAAATTTTTGCAATAAATTAAAACTTACCGGAGCTCCATACCATTTTAAGTACACTTCATATGATTGACTTTCATTGTCATTTTCGGAGAATGTTATTAAAGACTTAGATGATAATAATGGTGTATTTTGATCGTTATATAATTTAATATATTCGATTTCATCAGTATTCTCGTTTAATTCATTTAATACATTATCGTTATTTTTTGATAAATTTTTATATTTAACTTTAGTTTCAATAAGTATATCAGAATTTTTCGGACTTAAAACACTTTTACATATTAATTCTTGTGTAACAGCTATAGCTTTACGATTTGAAACACATAAATCTGACAAATAGTCTAAAAATCTTGAATCCCAATTATGCATATTTTTACGTACTAAACCAACAAAAGTTTCTATTTCAGCTGCCGTTATATGTTTTTCTAATAATTTACGATTATTGTGCAGTAATGCTGTAATTGTATCTTCAGCTAATATATCATAACCAATTTGTTTTTGCATCTGTCCAAAACGTTTAGCTATATATTCCTTTAAATTCAAAGAAAAAGAATATATTAATTATTTCTAAAATAAAAGTTTATTCAAATAAATTATTAATAGTTATTTAAAATTATTAATAAAATAAAAAAAATTGAATTAACTTCTAGAACTATTAACTTTTTATATTCAACAAACCTTTAGATAGTGTATTAAGCAAAAAAATGCTTAATACACTAGCTAAAAATTTTACGAAAGCCTTATTAATAATTAATTAGTAAAAGTTAGGCATTGGGTATTTTTCGGCGAAAATTTTAAATCATAAATCTTATTTTTAATTTGGTATTAATTCTAACAAAAGGAAGTAATTTAAGTAAAGATATTTAAATGTTGTCCAATTCTCTATGAGCTGTTCTTATAACAAATAAATTTCTTAAAAATATTTTCCATTTAAAATTTTATATGATATTTTTTAATTTTATATATTTTTGATATATCAAATTTCATTCCAATTATTTTTTGTTTATTCTCTTTAAGTCTGTATGTTTTATATTTATATTAAGACTATATATTTTTATTTAAAATATTTTTCAGTGCAATAAAGTATGGGGTTTCAGGGGTTTCAACGGAAAATGCCTCAGTTGAATTTTGCGGATTCATAAGTGAATGGCTCGATACAAAAAAAAATACTGTGCAGGTTTATTCGTTGATATCGCTAAAGCTTTCAGCATGGTCGATCATAATATAATACTTACCAAATTTTATAATGCTGGATTCAGAAGTTTTATTTTTGACTGGTTCAAATCCTATTTTTAACATCGAACACAAACGGTGAAACTAGAGAACACATTTAGCAGTACAGTTATGTGATAGGTCCTATACTCTTTCTTGTGTATATAAATTCATTCTTTAGCAACAGCTATATGGCAACCCAACTGCTTTTGCAGATGATGTAGCTTTTCCTTACACTACAGATTTTATGTACGATTAAACTTGTAATATAATTAGTGATTTTCATATATTGAGAAATTGGTTCTCAAAACATAAGCTAATTGTCAGTAGTAAAACAAAACTTATGTACTTTAACATTACACGGCAGAAAGTTCCTGACATTGCCTTTATTTTCCATTTGTGGGGCATGCGATCGTTTTAAAATGCATAGCGTTATTTGTAGTGCAAAAATCTATATTATTCTGATAATAGTTGTAATACAAACTATTTTGCGATTGAATTCGTAAAAAATTATTGTTAGGGAGCTGGGTATGAAAACGGGATTAAACCATTATAAATTCTCCAAAAATCTGTTAGAAGATTAATTTGTAATAGACCTCGTTCTTATAATACTCTTGAACTTTTTCGTATTGCATCTCATATTACATCTCATATTACAATACAATAAAACTTTTTTTAAAGTTAAATTCGAATTCGAATCTTCGTATGAATTATAACTATAATATCAGAAATAATGAACGCTACATAGTTACCATACCATTTTTCCATACTATTGCTTATTGCAGTTCACATAAAATTGCATCCTGTAGATAATTAAATCCCTTTTTCAATCAGGTCCATTAGAAATTTAAAAATTATATTATCAAAAGTAAAAGCCTGGTTTAATTAATGTGAATCACGATGATATCAAAGTTTTGTTAAGGATTTAGTACTAAAGTATGTTATTCCATTCTTCATTCTTTATTGATACATTCTTCCAATGTATTTTTATTCTAAATAGCATGTTAGATCAAATTTTAAACATATGTATATTAAATTTTGTTGTTTCTTTTTTTTGTGTGTACATAGAAATTTCGTTAGTTCACATAAAATTGCATCCTGTAGATAATTAAATCCCTTTTTCAATCAGGTCCATTAGAAATTTAAAAATTATATTATCAAAAGTAAAAGCCTGGTTTAATTAATGTGAATCACGATGATATCAAAGTTTTGTTAAGGATTTAGTACTAAAGTATGTTATTCCATTCTTCATTCTTCATTGATACATTCTTCCAATGTATTTTTATTCTAAATAGCATGTTAGATCAAATTTTAAACATATATTAAATTTTGTTGTTTCTTTTTTTTGTGTGTACATAGAAATTTCGTTAGTTCATAACTTCAAACATCCCAGTTTTAAGCCTTATAAAAATTTATAATCATAGTTAGCACTCAACACTATTAGAAATAGTACAGAGTGTTTTAAACTGTTCTCTTTTGAGAAAATTATATTTTGAATTTATAGTTTGATACCCAGTTGATGAATTGTATATTGTTATTTTGATTTTTTTGAATTAGATAATATTGTTATGTAGTATTAGGAAAATAGAATAAAGAAATAAATAAAAAAAAAAATAAAAAAATAAGACTTTGAAATACGGAATAATCATCAGATTTTCCGTATTCAAAAAAGCTTGAGAACTTTCCCATATTTAAACCAAACGAGAGAGATTTCCGCACTGAAATACAAACAGCGTTCCTTAAATCATTATCTTTTTCTTATGAAGTCATTGCTCTTTCTGAGACAAGGTATAATTCTAATTTTCAAAATCAAGAATTTTTTTCTAATGGTTTAATGTTCTATCGTAATGATAGAACTTAATCCACTCTTGGTAAACGTGGAAGTGGGATTCTGTGGCTGTCAAATTAATACTGGTTAGCAAAGTACGAGTATGATTGACTTATCAATTTCTAACTTTTTTGAAGCTGCCAAGTCTCGCATTCTAACATATTTTTTTTAATTTCTTATATCTCTTTCAGCTCCCTTGATAATGTTGAGTGTTATAGTGAGCTTTTTCAAATCACCTCTTCTACACATAACACATTAACAAGCCTTTGCAATATTTTTTGAGAGATAATTATTGAAATGTTATTGAAACCTTGTATACTAACAACATTTGACTTTCGTCAAAACTCCCTTAACTCAATTAGTTTCTTAGCTCGGGTTGATGAGTAAATCCACAAAAAACAAAATCCATAATGACTTTTGCCACAAAAAAAAAAATCCACAAAAAAAAATCCAAAAGCCAAAATCCACAAAAAAAAAACAACAAAAATTCCTAATTTAGAATCTCAAATTTACATAAATATAAATATTCTGGAAAAAGCGGCAATCCTGATTTTAAATCCAACTCTAAAATCCATCCATTTTTTTTTTGTTGTTTTTTTTTTTGTGGATTTTCGCTTTTGGTTTTTTTTTTGTGGATTTTTTTTTTTGGATTTTTTTTTGTGGATTTTGGCTTTTGGATTATTTTTTGTGGATTTTGGTTTGTGGATTTACTCACCAAAACTCTTAGCTCACATAACTTTGTACGGAACGTACACCTGGGGTGGAAGCACGTAACTTGTTTCAAACAAGTTGTTTCGTTTTTTTCTTAAAACGGTAGCACGTAACTTTGAAACGTTCTGTTTTAGTAACGTTTCGTTTTGTTTTTTTTGTTTTTGGAAGCATGTAAGCTTTGAAATGGTTTTTTTTAGCGATTGAAACAAAAACAATTTAGCGTTAGTAAAATAGTTAACGCCGATTGTTTTTTTTGGAAAATATATGAACTTTTTATAATATATTAACAAAAATAAATAAAAATAATAAAAAACGAGGAAGAGTGTAGTAGAGTAGACTGTGTCAACTCTGGGATACCCGTATGACCGTAACATATACATTATATCATCCGGTTAATTACTTTTGGCAAAATTTCAAACATTCAGCTTTATTAGGTGTAGAGTAATGCTCATATAAAAGAAGGAGTTGTATGGCAGCTACTGGAACCCTTTGCAGTAGACCAACCAAATTTTGCAGTAACTTTGGCCATTACACTAAACTATTTTTGGCAATATTTCAGACACCCAGCTTCATTTGGTGTAGTGTAATCCTCATATAAAAAAAGGAGTTGTATGGCAGCTACTCGAACCCTCAGCAGTAGACCAACTAAATTTTGCAGTAACTTTGGCCATTACACTAAACTATTTTTTGCAAAATTTCAGACACCCAGCTTCATCAGGTGTCGTGTAAAGCTCATATAAAAGAAGGAGTTGTATGGCAGCTACTCGAACCCTCTGCAGTAGACCAACCAAATTTTGCAGTAACTTTGGCCATTATACTAAACTACTTTTGGCAAAATTTCAGACACGCAGCTTCCATAGGTATAGAGTAATGCTCATATAAAATTAGAAGTTGTATGGCAGGTACTCGAACCCGTTGACCAAAATGGCTGAATTTAAAACTCGATTCCGTTTTTTGCATAAAAACGAATTTGTGAAAATTTCATAATCCTAGCTCCTTTACTTTTTGAGTTATCGTGATGACGGACGGACGGACGGACGGACATACATAGCTAAATCGATTTATTTTTCGATTCTGATCCGATCCATACACTTGAGTCTATATCTACCCCCCCCTCCTTCTCTGCGTCACAAACGTAATGGCAAATTTATTATACCCTTGGACTATATAGTCATACGGGTATAAAAATGCATGTTTAAATTAAAAAATTTTTTGAATTTAACATAAAACAAAAATGATATTTTTTGAGAATGACATCTACTCAGATGAACAGAATAATATACAAAATATAAAGACGTAAATTGAGAGATTAAAGCAATATTTTTGATTTGCCTTCAACAGAGTAAGTAATTATAATAATATTAATTTCATTTTTTCGCAAACTTTACTTTGTCTGTCATTTTTAGATTCATCAAAAACTTTAGACTAAACAAAGAGGCGTTAAAATCATTGTGAAAGATTTTAGATATTCTTCCTTTCAAAGAAACTTAAAGAATCACAGCAGTTCCACCTACTTTACAATTAGCTGCAACATTAAATTTATTAGGAAGCAATTTAATATAGGCACTAATAAATTACTATCAATGTCACAAAGAACGGTTTCAAAAATTTTTAATAACAACATCAAAATACTTAAAAATAATCTGTGCCCTACCTGGATACGCCTAAAAGAAAATTTTAATGAAACATATGAGTATTTTTTTAGCAAGCATAAAATTCCTGAAATCATAGCTATTGTTGACGGAACAAACATTCCAATTTTGAAACCCACGCAGAATGAACATGTCTTTTTTAACCGAAAAGGTTTTCACTTCCAAAAGGTTGTTTTAATAGTAAGTTTTTTTTAAATTTCAAATTATTTATGAACATACACATGAATATCCTCCATAGTTACAGAAATTCTATTACGTATAATTTCTATCTCAAGTTTCTAATCATCTATATGAAATATTAGGCATTGATGCTAGAAATGGTGGAGCTGCTCATGATTCAGCCAAAATAAAAGTGGAACAAAAGTGACATAAATAAGTACTTACACGACAAATATGAAGAGCAAGAAATTGAACAATATACCTAAATTCTAAATTATGTATTTCATATTTATATTTTTAAATTTAAAAAACAAAATGGATTACAACAACCAAAAATAAATTAAACTAAAATAATATTTTTCAAATATATCTAATAATAACATCTTAAAATAACAATTGATTTTAAAAACGGCAGCACGTAAGTTGTTTCAAATTTCTGGCGTTTCACTTAAATAAGCGTTTCAAGTTACGTGCTTTCACTTTTTTTTTGATACGCTGGCATTTTGTTTCAACAAAAGCGTTTGAAACAAAGTTACGTGCTTCCACCCCTGACGTAGAAACTTGTCTTTACCATTACCATACAATTCTTACTGCTTACAATTAATTTACCTTTAGGAACAGTTCTATAAAAAATATGTTGACATAATGAAATTGAAATTGTATTCTAATCTGCGAAGGGTTTATGATTTTGTGAGTAGGAAAAGAAAGACTGATGATTATCTAATTGTCTTTAATTTTTCATTCTTTTAAAAAATTTATAAAATTGGTGATTTCACCCGTGATTAATCATACATAGAAAATTGAATTCCAAAATCTTCTAATTTTCATGCAAGAACAATTACTTAAACGAATGATGTTATTATCCCATAACTACTTTATCTTAAACAATCACGAAGGAGTTCTATTATTTATTTTTAAATATAGTGCCCAATAATTCATATATTGGCATCTTTCCAGAAACATTGAAAAGCTTCTTAACTAATCTACTTTTAAAAGAGGGGCTCGCGTAGATAATAACAATTATATACCTAATACAAAACTGTTCACTATTCCTAAACTACTTGAAAAAATTGTCTACGAATTTTTTTTTAATTAACTCAACCTTTCATACGTACGGAAGACGTAAACGCTACCGAAATGTCAAAAAACTACTATTGTGTGATTGAAAAAGCACGGAAAACGTTTTTGTGAAGTTATTTATTAATATGATTACTCTTCAAGTGAAGCTCAAAATTATTAATCCAAGAAATTATTTCATAAAAATTTTTAATAAATTACATACATTAAAATATACCTTTACCCTAATATTAACCTACGTACATTCACTGACATAAAGTATTTCGATATGTCTCTGAGACACATATTTGATTTCTTATACAATTTTAATAACATAACTTTGGGTTGGTGACTAAATCCACAAACCGAAATCCAGAAATAAAAAATTCATAAATTATGGATTTTGTTTTTTGTGAATTTAGTCAACCTAATCATGTAAAAAATAATTCAAAATTAACTTAAAAATTTAAAATAGAAACAAAAATTCAAAATTCATAAAACAATTAAAACACATAATATTTAAGATTAACATACTATATATATCTTAAGAATAATTTTTAAACTACGAAATTTTATTATGAAATTATTTTTTAATTATTTACGCAGGTTTGACATACTAATATTTTTTATGAATGCTTATTGCACACATTTTTACTACATTCACCCCAATATTACATTAAAATACGACTTATTTTTTAAGGACAATTATGACATGTTCATCTCTTATTGTTTAGGTCAATAGACTCTTTTTAAATTTCAGTAATTTTTCACGAAATTGTACTAAGTATTTCATTTATTGAGCCAATAGTTGTCTTTCGTAAATGTTTAGTACTTCTCCGTTGAATTTGTAGGACAACCATTTTCTGAATCAAGGCTTTCAAAAAAAGGTACATCTTAATTTTTTTTTTAGTTATATGGTAAGCTGGTTGTATATTTAGCCAAATAATATTCGCAGCTACTCCGCCGACATCAATTAAATTACAAAACAGTGCAACCGGCCATCTATTTGTTTTTCGTCTAACAGAAAATGAATGTGCCATTTCATTATCTACCCCACTCTTAGTAGCATTATATTTTATAATTAAAGTTTTCCTTTTATCTTGATCGTAAAAGTAATTGTTGAGGTCCATTGTGGATAGTAATTGTACATCTTTTATCTTTTTAGCTTACAACAGTTGTATTTTTCTGAAATCCAAATAAACTTGATTACCATGTTCGAAATTTATTTGGCAAAAAGTTTTTTGGAATACATCGTTTGTTTTTTCGTAATGTCCAAACGCAAGTTAACCCTTTTGCTAATAAATTTTGGGATAACTAATATGAAGTGAATTATTCATCAAAAGTTAAGTATCTGTAAAATTTTTATTTATATGGTCCTAAAGCTCCCTATAAGAGAAATACTTGTAATTTTATCATCAATAATTTGCTGCAAAATGACTTAAATTAATTTGGAACATGGTGCATGAATGACAATCTTAATGTGAAAAAATGTTAAACAATAAGCTTTTCAAAACTGCTTCTTAACTTAACTACTAAATAGAACAACCTTTTCAACAAACATCCCATTGCTAGGATGGTTTGTATTTAAGACTTGGGTTTGGTTGTGGACAGCAAAAATGATTTCATTATAATCACATTATTAATAAGGCTCATCAGCCAAAAGCTTCTTTCGGACATTATTTATTAAGCAAATTGTACACGGAAATAGTATATCCCCTATATTCGAACAAATACAATTTAGAAATAATACAAGCAATCTAGAGATCTTAAGTAGAACATATTAATATATCATCTAACATAATTAAAATAAGTGTGAACCAATTACACGAATTCTAAGACAGACAGACACATTCTAACACACTTTTGATATTGTTGCGAAACTAACGGTTAAAGTCAGTTTTTACGCGAGCATATTATGTTAACAGTGGTTCTACCATTAATAGTTGTATATAAGAACTAATAATGTGTTTACTAATTTCACATTACCAGTTGAATGCATCGTGCTCGTTATCTTTAGCTTATATTAAACACTCGTTAGTGAAAAGAACCACAAAAGCCTGGAGCAACGCTTATGCGAAATAGCACTTGCTACACTCAACAGGATCACCTTACACGCAGGTGTTCTGGGAAAAACCAAGTATCAACAAAAAAAAAACAATCTTGAAATAAATTAGCTTTAGATTATTACCGAATAGCACAGGCCATTTAATGCTATAAGTGCTCATGTAGTAAAAACCGGTAGGTTAATTATAAGAGAATGCAGAGTTTGTTGGCACAAATAAATAAAAAAAAAATAAAAAAAAAACTAAAGGAAAATCCCTTTATAACTATATAAAATAAATCCCGGAATAACTATATTTTTACACAACACAACAATATAAAAATCATGTTGTATCGTTTTGACATTTTATTAGGTTGGGTTGTGAAATCAGAAGAGAGAAAGACAACAATATTCCCTATGACAACTATATTTTATTTTATGTTGTGTTGTGAATTGGAATAGCACCCTTAATAACCATTCAAACCTTTTTTAATGTTTAAAATACCATATACTTACCAGTATTAATAATACACTCTGAAATTTTTATGTTTTAATTTATTTTGGTTTGAGTTCTGTATACACTTTAATACCAAATATTTCCAAAAAATATTGTATGAAAGCCGAATTCAAGACGTTATGGTTATTATATGATTTAATTCTTTATAAATCAATAGAGAAACAACAAATTGTTTCAAAACCCCTTTGAAAAGATTTGTAAATTATCGCTCTATTAGCTTTTGTTTTATTATGCTGACACACAGACGGGCGGACACAACAACACTAATTCGATCAATGCATTTTGCTTTATATCTACCATGTCTTTATCAATGCCTTACAAACAGTAGAACAATGTCCTTATGATTAAAAGCGAACAGAAAAGGTTTTTTTTTGGAAGTTATTGGGTCTTATGATTCAAAACGTACGGAAGACATAAACGCACCGAATTGTCAAAAAACTACTATTGTGTGGTTGAAAACGCACGGAAAACGTTTTTGTAAAGTTATATATTGGGAAAAAATCATTTTATATAAAATTTTAATAAATTACCTTTACCCTAATTAACCTACGTATATTCACTGCCCACTGGCATAAAGTACTTCGATGTGACCCAAAATATTGATTTCTTATACAAATTTAACAACATAACTTTCAATATGCAAAAATTTAATCATATAAATAATAATTCAACCTTTTTATTAGAGAATAAAGTGAAAATTCAACATTAACTTTAAAATCAAAATAGAAACAAAAATTCAAAAATTATAAAACAATTAAAAAACATATAATATTCAAGATTAAATTATTTTATTATGAAATTATTTTTTACTATTTTTCGCAGGTTTGACATACTAATATTTTTTGTGAATTGCACACAGTTTAAATTCACTGCTTTAAAATACGACTTTTCTTTTAAGGACAAATTTGACATCTTCGTCTCTTATTGTTTAATTTGACATCTTCGCCGTCTAAGTCAATAAACTCTTTTTGAATTTCAATCATTTTTCACGAAGTTGTACTAAGCATTTCATTTATTTTGCTAAACGACTGGGTGGCACAGTGGTTGAGTGCCGACCTTCCATGCGGAAAGCCTGGGGTTCGAATTCTAGTGAAAGTGAAAAAACTTTTTTGGTTTTCGACTTGACTCAGCTACCATTCGCCGTTGGGTTCAAATTAATGGCATAATTAATAATTATATATCTTTAATAAAAAATACATTAATATAACAAAATAAACAAATGCAAAATATAAACAAATAACTTAATTGAATAATATAACTCGTAGATATTGAGTACCATATAACTCAAATACAAAATATTACAATATAAACAAAAAATAGAATTGTAAATATTGAAAATCTAAGACATTTCTACATGTTATAAGGCCTAGTAATTCAATAAGACCAATTCTAATAACACGAATATAATATGACCCCCTGTTCCAACATGTACCTATGGTATAGACAGACTTATTAGCAATTGAAAAGTTAGCGCTTAAAAAAAAAAAACTATTAGACTAGTGTCTTTGCTAAATGCATAGTATTTCTGCATTGAATTTTTGGGACTACCATTTACTGAATCAAGTCTTTAAAAAAAAATGGTATATCTTAATTTTTTTTTAGTTATATGGTAAGCTAGGTGTATATTTAGCCAAATAATATTCACAGCTCCTCCGCAGACATCAATTAAATTATAAAACTGTACAACCGGCCATCTATTTGTTTTTCGTCTAACATAAAATTAATGTGTCATTTCATATTATGAAACTACCCCACCCTTAGTAGCATTATAATATTTTATATTATTTTTATCTTGATCGTTAAAGTAATTGTTGTGCTCCATTGTGAACAATAATTGTAAAGCTTTTTTTCTTTTTAGGAACAAAGCTTACAACAGTTGTATTTTTCTGAAATCCAAATATACTTGATTACCCTGTTCGAAATTTAGTTGGCAAAAAATTTTGTGGAATACACCGTTTGTTTTTTCGAAATTTTCAAACGCAAGCTAACCCTTTTACTAACAAATTTTGGCAAAACACATATGAATTGAAATAATTATCAAAATTTAAGTATCTGTCTGTTCCTGAAAAAATTCCTGATATAATTTCTCGACGAGGTGAAACTTTAAGTCCCTTCTTTTCCTAAATATAGTATGCCCAATAATGGGTGCTATTTTTCTGTCGCAAATCCACCAAATTTTAATACCATGTTTGTCCGGTTTGGACGGTATTTATTGCAAAAAAAAAGACACTCTTCCTTTAAACGGAACTAACTGTTTGTCTATAATTAAATTTTCAATAGGTTTATACAGTTTTAACAAATTTTTATTTATATGGTCCCAAAGCTCGCTCTAGGAGAAAATTTATCTTTACCATTGTAATTTCTTGTAATTTCTTGTAGTTTTATAATCAAAATGTTAAAATTTTAGCAAATCTACGTATCTACGAATCTATCTTTTGACACGGAAGTTCTAAAAATTGGGCAACCAAATAATGGATTTCAAAATGGTATGATAAATTACAACCTTCTTTGTAATTTATTATATCTAGTTTATATATACCGGCATTAATTAGTAATCCAATGAAGCATGAATTTCAATAGACTCTGTAGGTGTCCAATTATTATTTATATCTGCTACTGCTTCAATATTTGTGTATTCCACAATTATATTTATAGACATATCAAAACTAAAGAAAATATATCTATAGATTCTCCTATACATTTCTCTGGTGATAATTTTATCTTTTTCACTACCCCTTTTAAAATTATGTGCTCAATTTTACCGTCATTGTATTGCAAATCCGATTTTGTACCATCTTTTCCTATAAAAATTTCGGTTGTAAGCGTTTCTTCTAAATCTTTACTAACTTCACATGCATTTTGTTCTTCTTCCATTTCTGAAGCTCCCGAAAGACTTTTGGGAACAAAAAAATCATTTTCATAACCATCATTATTACTATCTTCATCTAATTTAACATTATCATCATCACTTTCTTCTTCTATGTCTTTATCAATGCCTTATTTGGTCCTCTGTTAAATTTATCATTTACTTGTTAGAAATGCTTTAAAATTAAATTTACAATATTGATAATAATAAATCTAATAAAACATTAATTTACTAAAAATGTTAAATCAAACTCAAAAAAAAAAACAAACTAAAAGTAAATTGAAACAAAATTTGAAACAAAGAATTACACTCACTACAAAATAATTACTAACAAACACAACATACTTGTATTCGAAATTTCTATGCAATTTAATCTTAAAAATTCAAAGCCTGCTGTTTTTTTTAATAATTGTTATATTATAAATCATTTTTCAATAAACTTTTTTGAAAGTATCTATATGTGCCCATAGACACATCGGAATACTTTATGCTATTCTGTCTATAAAACTCTTAAAAAAAGGGGTACAAACCTTTTGAAAAAAATTAAAATGTCATTTTTATATTTACAATTTTTATATAATACAATACATAATAATATAATAATAAGTATGGTCCTTCAATAAAATTTAGTGAAAATAAAACAAAATGTGCTTCAAAAGCACATTGCAGGTTAATTAGGTTTAATAAAAAAACTATTATAAAATATATATAATTTAGTTTATATTTAATTAAAAAATTTACTCTGGTTAAAATTTTGAGTTTCAATGGGAAAATTTTGAGTGAAATTCAAATCACAAATTTTTCAACAATAATTGCTGACATTTATATTTGAAATACAAATTTTTATTTAATTTTGAAGAATTTCTAATTAAGTTTGGAACAAATGTTTTCAATTATGCCACTAACGTGAAGGTGAATAGCCTATGAATCGCGACACGTTTTCCGCACGTTTTCAATGATAAGGCCCAAAGTTTAATATTCCCATGATTATCGTTCACAACAAAAAAAGTACAAAGTTAATAACAAAAAAAAAATACTATTATAAAAAACTAAAAACAAAAATAAAAAATTTTATTCAGCTAAGAATCTGATGTTAA
Organism: Dolichopus griseipennis; assembly: GCA_963082915.1. NCBI lineage: Eukaryota > Metazoa > Arthropoda > Insecta > Diptera > Dolichopodidae > Dolichopus > Dolichopus griseipennis. The sequence goes on along the minus strand of OY720446.1, from coordinate 8,282,745 downwards.
CTGCTTGATAGCCAATAACAAAATCTAACAATCAATTTAGAATCATTGAAATCATAATATGAAATAATTTTATAATCAATAATATAAGAGTTTTAAATCATAATTAAATTTACAAAAAAATTGTAAACAAACTTTTTTATTTTGAAGCCATCTCTTAAAGAGAATACGTGTTGCGATTAAGAGAAAAAAGGTCCGATATCCAATTGAGATCTTTTCAAAAAGGGGAAAACATTAATCATCAGCTGATTTGTCATATTCAAGAATGTCATATTTGTCATATTCACACTGCAAATAATGTCTTACTTATTTACACTGCTTCTCTTTTTTCGTTACGTATCAAGATCTCTTACTTATTTAGGCCAAAAAGAAAAGTTAAACTTACATGATTTATCTTATTCAAAAAATTAAGGTAAACACAAACCACTTTGTTAATCAGCTTTCCAGAACCAGAACCAATTTTTTGAGACAGTCTTTTAATTTCAGAGACGACCCCATGAACCACCAAAACATTAGAACGAAATTAAAGTTCGTAAAAAAAAAATATGAATCAATAAAATAATAGGTTTTTATTTTTAACCATCAATCTTTTTTGTTTTTTCATCCTTTTTTTTATATTTTATCATGTACTATAGATGTATTTATTGTCGTTGAAATAAGTTAAAGGATAATTAAAAATTTATATTGCACTTGATATTACGAAGTATTATATATATATATTAACATAGATAACAGTATACCACTTGATATTACCACAGAGGAAGGATATTAGTCCCTATATTATATTAATAAATCTTAACATGGATCAATACACATAGAAATAAAACAATAAAAAATTCTTTTATTTTCTAAAAACTTTACAATATTATAATTATTTAATTTTAAAATCCACGCATCGAATAACAAAACATATGAAAATATTTTAAAAGAGTTGTAAGAAATGTAAACACTTTACATTACCCGAACTAAAAAAAAATATATATAATATAATATTGGCAAAAAACGTATTAGCATGCTCATAATTAAACTTCTTATTTTTAAATCTTAACCGTTTTATTATATTATAATTCAAGTTTATTATAAACATGCCAATACGAATTTTTCAAGTATAGCCAAAAAAATAGAAGCTAATAAACTTCAGTATTAAATAATTTTTTATTGCTTTATTTATGTGTGTATTGAACCATGTAAAGATTTATTAATATAATATAGGTACTTATATACTTCCTCTGTGGTAATATCAAGTGCTATATATATTTTTATACAAACTTTAACTTACTGAAACAAGTAAGTTAGGTACAAGATAAAATTAAAATAAAACGAGGAAAATTATAGTTGCCCTCGTCAACTTTTAGATACCCGTGCGTGTATTAAATAAATAAAAAATTCTTATATTACAATTGAACTGTTTGACAGAAAATTCAAAATATTTGTTTTTTTATATTTAATTACAAAAAAAATTAATAAAAAAAAAATGAATTAAAAAAAAAGATGAATTTAAAAAAAAAATATGCTCTCAACGAGATTCGAACCCACACTTTTCAATTAAAATGTCGACGTCTTAACCACTAAGCCATCGACTTTATATTCAACTCAATTTTTTTTTAAATTATTATAGTTGCGATGGTATCAATTGTTTGATTTGAATAACTGTTTTGAATTTTTTTAAAAATGTATTAAAAAAAATAAATAATTTATAAATGAGAATTTTAAGATGAATTTAAAAAAAAAAAAAATTTTGCCCCAGCCAGGAATCGAACCGAAACGTTTTGACTACTTGTCCCATGTCCTATCCACTATACCATAGAACAATTAATAATTTGTCTACAAAACGAGCTTTTATTTATCTCATTATTTTTTTTTTAATAATTGTAGTTGCTAAGGTATCAATTGTTTGTTTTAAATAATCGTAGTTTCTATGGTATCAATTGTTTGTTTTAAATAACAGTTTTGAATTTTTTATAGAAATATTAAAAAAAATTAATAATTTTTAATATAAATGAGAGTCTTCTGTCAAATTTTCTATAAAATAAAATTTTTTCAAACATAAAATAAATACATATGTTTTATTAAAAAAAAATAGATAAAAAAAATGAATTTAAAAAAAAAAAAAAATTTTCTTTAGCCTGAATTCGAACCGAGACATTTTTGCTACAAGTAACATGTCCTAACCACTACACCATGAATCGATTAATTTTTAAACAACCATTTGTTTGTTTTTATATTTGGTTTCTATTTCGTTATTAATTTAGAAAATACTCATAAAATATCGAAAAATTTGTATGGCAGCTACCCGAAGCCTTTCTCCGATTTTAACCAAAAACAATAGGGAACCTACAAATTGTCTAAAAATTACTTTGTGAAAGTTTCAGAACTCTAGCTCTTATAGTTTTTGAGTTATCGTGCTGACGGACGGACGGACACACATAGCTAGATCGATTCACTTTTCGATGCTGATTCGATACGTACCCTTGACACTATATCTAGCTCTTATATTTCGATGCGTTACAAACGGAGGAGTAATTTTAATATACCCGATGTTCATATATGTATGCATGGGTATAAAAAATAACGATTGAACATAAAGAATAAAAAACTGTTATCGTAGCAGTCTTAATTACACTTGTTTTATTTTATTTTTACAAACTTTTATTTTGTTCACGGGGTCGTCTCAGAAATTAAAAACCTGTCTAATAAAATTTCTCTACAGATAATTAAACAATATCAAAAAATATAATCCATAATTGAACTATATTTTTATAATAAATTAAATTCGATTGAAAGTGATACACAACTTATAAAGTTAATAAAATAACAAGCCAATCTAAAATTCACACAAACTCGCTTCACACTAAAAAAAAATGCAATTAAAAATTAAACTAATTTGCAAGTTCAATTAAAAACAAGAAAATCAAAATAAAATTTTTAACAATAATTTAAAAACCAAAAATAATTAAAATATTTACCTTAAAATATCTTAATAACTACTAGGAACTTTGTCAAATCCTTTAAATTAAAAAAATTAAATAAATGATTTTGTTTTAAAAATAATCATAAACATGAACAAAATTCTTGTTTGCTTTTTTAATTCAAAAAATATTATTTTTGGAATTATGCAATAGTAGCACAATGAATAAGAAATACCATGAACCCTTATTTATTCCTAATCAAAATTGTAATCTTTGATATAAATTTGAAAAAATAACAGTTTTAAATTTATAGAGTTCACATACATTATTGTAATTAAATTATTTTAGTATTTTAGGAACCTATTTTATATTTCGAATAATTGACATATTTTTTTATAAGTAAATTTGAAAACATAAGACTAATTATCAATTAAGATAAATTAAAAAATTAAAATGCATATATTGAAATTATCTAAATTTCTCTTTAAACAAAATTTTTTTTTTTGGATATAAGTTGTATGAATTTGCAATTAAGAATAAAGATTAAATTTAAAAGAAATAAAATAATTATGCTCAACATATATTTAGCATATTTGTAAATTTTAAATATAAGTAAAATCACAATAATTAATATTATAGATAAATATTATAATTATATTTACTCTTCCGTAGTATATAAATTGTAATCTAAAATTGCAATAAAATTTAGATTAATCTTTGAAATAAATTTGTGTTTTAATTTAAAAAATAGCAGTATGTATGTGTATTCTTTTTGTAAATACTTTAGACAGCTATTTTATATTTCGAATAATTGTAATATTTATTTATAATTCAATTTTAAAATATCAGGCTAATTATCAATTTAACTAAACCAAAAATTTGGTTAACTTTAGTTTGAAAAAGGAACACTTTTAAATGTGTGGCTAATTATCAATTTAACTAAATCTAATATTTAGATTGCATAAAATGAAGTATTGTAAATTAATTTTTCTTTATACAAAAATTTTATTTTTAATATAAGTTGTATGAATTTGCAATTTAGAATAAAGATTGAATTAAAAAAAATAAAAAATAATTATACTCAATATACATTTAGTATTGTTGTAAATTTAAAATAAAAGTAAAATTACAATTGTAACGTAAAGTAAATATAATAATTAATTATTTATACTCTATGATAGTATATAAATTGTTGATTGTTTTTTTTTTTAATTTAATTTCAATATTACGCTTAAAACTTATATTTTAAGAAGACTAAAAGGATTTCATTTTAAATTAATTTTGTATATATTAAAAAATAAATAATATATTTTAAAAGTTTTACCTGGTTTTTACGATAATCTTGTTGACTTAATCGCAAAATTCGATAGCATAAACGAAACATATTCTTAAACGGAGCATTTTTTGGATCACTTAATTCAGATAATTTTAACAGAGGTGCATTATTGTCTTTAGTTTGAAAAGGTTCCTGAAGTATTCGAAATAATTGCTCTAAAATGTATTGTTCGCGTAATAACTTTTGACGATCACGATTGGGATCCTTAATAGTTAATTCCAACGCTTTTCCTTTATTTTGCTCATTTTCCAATCCACCAATGAAATATACAATATCTTGTAATAATGTAATTAAAGATCTACGTTCATTATTTGTTATTAAACCTTGTTTTAATTTTGAGCTCATTGTTGCTAAAACTTTACATGCATCATTTGCAAAATCCAAATCACGCACTTCGACTGGAGGAACTGGTATTAATTGAAATGCTTCTTTATCTTCTTTTATCGACGAACAACAAACTTTAGACATAACAGGTTTATCACTTTCAATATCAATTGGTATTGACGTCGCATGTACCCAAGTATTAGAGCATAAATGTCTTAAACGAACATAACTTGATTGTGGTACTAAACTATCAGCTCTAGTTAATGTTGTTGGATCTAATTCAAAAACGGAGGCAATATCATTTGGATATGGTACAGATACTAAACGATATTGTCCATTTTTATTTAAACTGGAAACTGTTGGGGTTATGGCAATATTTTTATCACTTATATTAATTGTGTTTGATTTATTTATAATGGTAGAATCATTATTCAAAGTAAAACAATCAGATGAATTTATTTCACATTCTAATTCAGCTGCTAAATAGTAGCCTGTAGCTAAATGTTTAAAACGATATAAAGAATTCCAATGTCCAGCACCACCTCGACATGAATCGTGTTGTACAACCTCAATTTCCCATAGTGCTTTACTACTTGTAGCGGCTGTTGCACTTGTTCTTCCAGTTGTTCTTAAAAAAACATGTTGTTCTTTTTTGTACTCGTCCATTGTTAAAAATTTTTCTTGTTCCGCATGAAATAGTCTTACAACATCACCACCTTTTAAAATATTTTCTTGATTTTCTTTGTGTTCCATGAAAAGAGTTATTTTCCATGCTGTTGATGAATTAAGAACATTTATTTCTTTGCAACCAGGATTGTCAGGTAGTTCATAATTGGATGACACATGTAAATTTTGCTGGTCAGCATTACATGGATTTAATATAACTTTATCACCTACAACAACATTGTCACCAATCGATCGTAATTTATAAAATGGTGATATAAGAAACCATGAGCCTTCATTACCATTTGCGTCTAAATAAACACGCAACGCATTTTTTTCTAATAGAGATGGTAAGCGTTTATTTACTGTTAGAAATTTATTTGATTTTAAATGTAATAATTGGCAAACACTTCCATATTGTACCGGAGTTCCCAAAAATTTTTTATTGTCAGTTTCATTCGATTTTTTTTCAATTTCTGCTGCATGCTGATGCAAAAAAAGTTTTTATTTTTTTTAAATAAAAATTAAATAATTTTTAATCGTACATGTAACCTGGTTAAAAGACTAGGATCTGTATTTGAATTTGTGCTTTGTTTTGCAGCTTTCCAAAATTGATTTTGAGCAGAATAACGATTCATAGGACATATTTTAATTAAGCAATCTAAAATATAATTTGAATTTAAATAACTGAGTGATAATTAATTTTTTAATATAAAACATATTAAATTTACATTAAGTTACCTCTGAATTTCTTCGGGGGATTAGTTAAATCACCTGCTTCAGGACATACAACAGTTCTATCATCAACCAATCTATATTTGAAAAATAATTTTAGTTTAAAAATTTCTTATTTCATAATTTTGTTACCCTAAAGTACTTAAAAATCCACAAACTCGACCTTCTGCAAACAAAGATACAACATCCCCCATATGAAGGAAGCTTGTTTGACCTATTAAGTCACTCATTGTTCCTTTATCTTTAAAAATCATTAAATATTACTTTTGAACGAAAATAGTTTTTTCATACATAGACTTACATATATTAAAATTGTAATAAAAGCAATTTTTTTAATTGAATAGTTTTGATTGGTCAAATTATATCATAAATTGGTAATAAAAAAAATATTTAATTTTAAACAACATTCAGAATAAACAACACTTTAACTTACTTAATTAAACTTTCAATAATATTATTTATATCTAAAATTTAATTTTTTCATTAACAAATTAAACAATGTATATATAATATTCTAATCTAAATAAATTAAAATAGGTATAAATGGATATATTATACATTGATATGTATTATACATATCCTTATTTGAAGATACATAAATCACAAACTTAACTAAATTTAACAATAAACAACAATTTTTATGAACTATGTTTTTAAGCCAAATTTTCTCTAATTTCTTAAAATATTTGAAAATTAATTTAACACAACATTCATATAAATATTATAAGTGGTATGTAATGTATGTGCGTTATCCGTATATTGTGTTTGTAAACGATTTGTTAAAAAAAATGTCCCAGCAACAGCAACAAATTGAAACTGCCTTTTTGAAGTTTAATTTAATTAAATTGCATTTGCATAAAAAGATTCTGAAAACAAGTGAAGTATGCTAATGGCAAAAATATCGTGTATCAATCGTATAATATTTTGAAATACATAAATTTAATTATTTGACTTTTTACTGAATGGTCGAATAGTCGAATTGAATGTCAAAAATAAATGTTCATTAAAGCATTACCAAAATAGCCGTAACAAAACGAGAAGATTTTACACGAAACCTCGTTCTGACGGTAGAAACACCGAATCAGATCCGTCGTACCGTAAATTATATACTTATTTATTTTTGTTGTGTAAGACTAAAATCGTACCAAATTTGAGTACATTTAAATAAAATTGTACTTTTGTCTTATACAAAAAAAACATTAACAGCCCCTACTCTATAAATGTTATTATTTCCTAATTTTTTTAATTCGTTTTGCTTACAACGGAATACAAACTGTTTAATTCCCATTCGTGTAGTTTTTCGAAATTCAGTTTCAACTTTGTCAATATGAAAAATTGAAATAAAGCCAATTTGATTTTATTTCAAATTGCTAATTTTTTACATTTTTATTGGTTTGGTTGTATTCGAAAGCAGGGTTGTATATTTGGGATTCTGAATTAAGAGAGTTTTTAGAGTTGGGTTCAAAATCAATGTATTCCTTTTTTCCAGAATATTTATATATACATACGGAATCAAGAAAGATTTTATAATAAATAAAATAAATATTCTGGATAAAGGAAATACCCTGATTTTGAATCCAATTCTAAAACCCCTACTAACTCGTACAAAATCACGCTTTTCTGAGCATACGGCATGTTCTGCCAGTTTCAGGTAACTTTTAAGAAAGATTTTAGACTTGGGTTCAAAATCAGGATTGCTGATTTCCCAGAATATTCATTTATGTGTATATGTGAGATTCTGGATTAAGAAAATAATATCCGAAAAATATAAATAAACAATAATAGGCATTTTTTGTTTTAAATCTGAGCAGAGCATGAACTATCAAAAAAAATTCATAAATAAAAGTCAAAAAGTTTAGTTTATTTTAAGTTAGCCATTTTGAATGTAATTTTAATAATTTAATTTTTTGACAATTTAAAAAATTACAGTTTTTTTCAATTGTGCTATTTTTATTAAATCTGAACGCTCTGAGCATACCATTTTCATGCTCTGTGCCGAGCGAGCTCAGATCTATGCTGATTTAAAAAAAAAACGTCTAATATGAAAAAGAAACTGCAGCTGAATAATTTAAACAATAAATGAATAATAAAAAATAATTAGAACTAAAATTTATCTCATGTTTAAAATATTTTTGGCTTTATTTCTTTTATTAGATTAGATCCATTTATATGATCTTACCATGATTTGAAGCCGAGGATTTTAGAAAAGCTTTTAATTTAAGCACTTAGCTATTGGTTAGATAGCTTTTAAAGTTTTAAAATAGTTAATTTTAATCATATTTTTACATTTATTAATATATGTATTAAATTTAACAAGAATCTATTTATGACCAAACTTCAAATTTGTTTTATTTATTTCATAATGCTGCACATGTATTTTATACACAGTGTTGTGTTTGTACATCTAAATCTAGCATGAGAAATCCATATCAAGTTAAAACAGGGTTTAAGGCAGGTTTTCATGAGAAAATTTTGCCCAGGAAACTTGACTTTAGAGAGAGAGGTATATAGTATACTCTCAATAGGAGAGAAAGAGTAAAATGATTAAATTTATATTAAAATTTTTTTATATCTTTTGACAAAAACAAATTACATAACCTTATTTTTTAATTTTTAAATTTATATTTCGCGAATTTTTCAATTCAAAGTTAAAATTTTATTAATTTAAAATAAATAATAAAATTTTAATCAATTGCAAATAATTTTAAATAAAAATTTCATTCATCAAACCATAATATAAAATGTTTTTTTTCTTTGTTTACATTCTCTTGTTTGTTTACAAAATTCAAATGTCATGTATCCATAAAAATATGTAATAGTATGCAAAAAATGTTTGTGTAGAATACACTTTTTTTTTGTATGTAGTAGCAACTTTATAGGAAAAAGTCCTAAGAGAACATCTTTTTGACATGGATTATGGCGCTCTCTCAATACTGGGCTAAGGAAAATTGATGTTTCTCCCAGTAATTTATATGTTGCTCCCAGTAATTTATCGTTTTTTCTTTGTCGCACAAATAGTATTTTTGTATCTTCTGCCTATGCTCTAACTTTTTCCCAGGAAACTGCCGTAATGAAAATTGGCCTTTAGTGGGAATCGGCCTATAAAAATGTTTATGTAATTAGGCCTAATTAAAAAGCAGTTCCAAATTTTGACATTTTAAGAAATATGATATGTTTTTCTTTTGTAAGACTAAAATTGTACCAAATGTGAGTAAATATAATGATATTGTGCTTTTGGCTTACACAAATCAGACATTCATTGTCCGTGGAACTATTCCATAATGGTCTTCTTTTTAAAATAAAACCATTTTTTCGTCTTAGAAATTTAAACAATGGCATGTAATGTCATTATGGCAACTAGGCTTGGTTGTAATTATTGCTCCTATACTTTTCGTGTTTCACCCTAGGGTTGTTTTTTTTTATTCTCATCAGAGCAGAGTTAGAACTGTCAAGCTTAAAAAAATGTGTTTCTTGTTGCGCTCAAATTATCCATAATATCTACTATTGTTTCTTTTTTAACTCGCAGAGCAATCAAGGAACGATCTGTTAGCTTGTTAAATTTTTCAGATTTCACGGAGTTGTGAAACATTAAGGGAATGTTAAACAGTTTTTCTTTAAAACGTTTGTTTGTATAATTTATGTAATCAAAAAGATATACGTATTTGAACTTTACTTGAGCTACAGCAAAATATTTATATTATAAAGTGAAAATGATAAAAAAATGGTTTGAAAATGGAATAAATTTATTTTGTTCTATTTTGTATATTCTTGACTAAAATGTTGGCTACTGAAAGAAAAATTGTGGTGGAAAGCATAACGAAAAAGTAAATATATATTAGTCAATAGTCATATATTCGAACATATCGTTTTCGTTTCCGGAAACAAACTATTTATTCATTATTCAGTACAGACCTGAACATTTTTTAAAAAAGAATAGAAAAAGATATTTTTTTTCAGTTTGCTGCACTGATTTCATTTTTATAATTTCAAACGTCAAATAATTCATGGAAAATATAAATTTTTGGATGTGGTGACGATTTTTATAATTTTGTTAAGCAATTATTTATTTTTCATTGTTAAATTAAAAGTCACCAAATCGATGTAAATAATTTATTTTGATCAGTCGTTAGTCTTTATTTACTATTTGACTGACAGTGACAATTATATACATATGATAAAATAACCGAATACGAAAATTTTTTTACGAAGGATCGAAAGCATAGAATTTACTATTTTCAGTTTTTTATGTTAGTTTTAACCTTATATATTTTTTTTTGATTTATAATAATATGTTTTTTTATCTTCAGGTTTTTATTCATAAGCAAATTAAGAACAAATCAGAATTCATTAAACAAATCAAGCAGAATTCATTTAAATATTAATATTTTTTCAGCGGGAAACATAAAAAAATGTATACAAATTTTAATAGTCACATAAAAATCTAAACAAAAAGTTTATATTTATAAAAATATATCAACAAAACTCTATATCCTATATTAAGTTAAATATTTTTATATTTTATCAACTCTATATTTTTTAGTTAAATAACATTAAAAAATACAAAAACCAGTAATATTTTTGAACACTATATTTTTTTTTCATTCAGTTCAGGAATATGTACTTAATAGTTTTTTTATATTTCACTATAAAATCTCCGATTCGCGAAGAAACTAGTCAATACATACAAATGGTACAGGTACTTATTTTTAAAATTTGTCTTTCAAATATGCAAATATCTTTCCTATTACCATTCTAGTACCAACATAGATAATAATATAACTAGATAGGCAATATAACAAAAATATTTAAGTCACTTTTGAGTAACATCTGATTTTGCTTCACCTAGTTTCTCACGAAAATGTTCTCGCTAAAAGAATTTTTTTCGGCTTGTATTTAAAGAATCATCAAGAAAAGTTTGTTTTTATTAAATTAAAAACAAAATACAAGTTCAAATGTATTACATATTTACCCCAATTCTTGAAGATATAATATACGATAAGTATCACAAAAGTGTTGATTTGCTATTTTGAAGGCTCGAAAGTGATAATGACACCAAGTTGTCAATTTGACGTGATGTCAGTTGACAAAATCATCACGTTTAGCTATTCCTGAAGGCGTAGCATACCAAGTCATAGAAATTGGGGGTCACTTCTAAATTGGCGTACAAAGAGCTATATGTCTAGTTTTTTCTTAATCTTAATAAACAAAAATTGAAAAACTAGAAATGAATTCTAAATGCAATAGCATTTATTTTGTTAAAAATATTAACATGTATGTGAAATTTTAACTTTTTATAAAAAAAAATTGTAAATAGAAACATTTAAGTTTAGAGACCTGAAAACTTTCAAATGTTTTAAAAAAAATAAAAAATTTCATGAATTTTCATAACAGTTCCTTGGTTACAAGAAAAAATATGATGATTAAACTTATTAAACTAAAAATTAAATACATCATTTCTACTTATAAGGTGTAGGTAATTCGAAAGGATTTGAATTCATTCTAATACGACTTCTAAATTTCGGAATCCTTTTTTTCATTTTTAGAAGAATAATACAAATAAAAAAAAAATCAATGGTACAAAACAACCAAACGCGAAAATCACTTTAAGAAAGTTTTCTGGATCCATAATAAACATAAAGGAAGCCATTAGTCATTTCCAACAACATGCGTTTTATTTTTTTTTAATTTCAGCAGAGCATGAACTGTCACAAAATAAATCAGAGCGCACTCAGATCGTGTACTACGTATTCAGTGGAAACAATAACTATTAGTTCTAGAATGGCAAAATAATGTTACCGAATCTTTTCTTCTCATGTGATTTCCTATTCTGAGAAATTCAGACAAAAAAATACATATGCATTTTCTTATGCGTATACAAATGGTACGGCTACGGCTACTTCTTCTGTCATTATTTAAATTTGAATAAATGAGAATATTTAACAAGCAGTTTCTCATTAGTTTTTTTGTTTACATTTTTACATTGAAATACATTTGGATTGGAAAGTTTGTATATTGTAAGTTATTTCGTATAAAGATATTTACTATTTGATTTAATTTACTTTTAATTTTAAATTTTTAATGTATATATTCTTGAACAAAACATCAAGAAACATATTTGAATAATATTAGAAGAACAAATTGCAGTCAACTATTTTGAAAAATAATGGAATCTCTCAAGTATATATTTCAGTGAATTTTATTGAACTTATATATTGTAATTTATCTTCTGGTATTTATTCATCGTGGAAATGAAAATAAATAAATCAAAAACAAATCATATTTTTTTACAAAAAGTAGGTATTTATAGTCTTTTGAGAATATATAAACACTTGTAGCCATTTTTATATATGATTTTGATATGAGCGAACCTTTTGCAGACATGAAATCTACAATTATGTTATCCGTAAGGAGGTTTTTGATTTCTGATTCAGATAACTTAACGTTTCCGAATAAAGAATTAAAATTTTTTTCTTTACCCTATTTTTATTCAATTAACATTTTAGCATTATAATATGATTTTCAAGTTGGTTATATTTAAATAAAGACAATTTTTTGGTAAATTTACAGAAGGGTCACTTTATAATAATGAAAAATGGAAAGCAGAAACCAAAACTAAAACACCTTTAAAATAATTTTAAAAAAAATCGGTTTTTTTTATATTTCACTTTCAAAAGGAAATTATTCGCGAAGAAACTAGTAAATACATACAAACGGTACACGTACTTATTTTTGAAATTTATCTGAAAATTTTTTTTCTATTTTCTACAGTACTATTAATTCTATGAGGGGAAATATATCGAGCACGGCTAAGTAAAATGAAGTACAAATACTATTTGACGTTTGTTTAAGATTTAACTTGTAAAATAAAAGTCAAAATGTTCTGTTTATTTCAATCTATCCATTTTTAATTAAATTTTAATAATTTTATTTAATTTTTTGACAATTCAAAACGTAACTAAAAAAATTAGTTTTTTTTTTAAATCTGAACGCCCTGAGCGTAATTAGTTCATGCTCTGCTCAGAACGTGCTCATTTTGCTCAAAGTATGCTCTGATATAAAAAAAATAACGCCTAATGAAACATTTTAATTTAATGTTGATAGAAAACTATTTTAGTACGTTCATAATCTTTAGATTTTGAAAAATTAGAAGATTTCGAACATTTAGTAAATTTTCTCTTTCATTTTTCTTTATAATTTTCAAAAATTTATCTGCCAATGAAAACCAGCTCACTAGTGAATTTTCTGAAAATTACCTCAAAATAACGTCGTTCGCCTATGAATTTTCGATTTTTGTATTGATTTGATTATTTAAAATTTTTTTCAAAATCTTTGTTTTTTTTTTATCTTTGTAAAATACTCATATAAAAAGTAGAAATTAAATAATTTTTATTTTTCGTTAAAGATGGCTGAAAAATGAAAAAAAAAATTTCTAAAAATATTTTGTTTTAAAATTTTTTTAAAAAAAAATTATGAATATTCAAATCCTTACGTACTAAATTTTCAAAAATGGTTTGTGTGTGAACAGTTGAACACTTGAGATTTAAGTTAAAATTGTATTGTTATAAATTTCCATTTTCCTTATTGCGTTTATCTATAACTGAATACGGACTTTATGTCATATTAGTTGACATTTGAAACGGTTTGCCTAAAGTTAATGACATTTTTCATTCACTGAATTTTCAAGTCTAACTGAACTACGTTTCGTTAAATTGTAAAGTTGTACTATTTATATGAGTAATTAACATTTACTCAAAATTAGTTGTCAAAAATTTAAGAGTGCAATGAAATTTCCAACATGGTCGGTGTACCGATGGATTATACTTGATTAAAAATCTGGTTTTAATGTTTGTTTCTGATTTATTTTATGACATATAATTATTTGATGTTAATTTCTCAATAAAGTAATTTTTTTTAGTTGCATAAATTGCATAAATATTACATTTTGACATAGAAATATAAAATTGTGTAAAAAGTTCTTGTGAAAGAAAATCTTAAAACAAGTTAAGTCAAATTTAAATAGTTATGTATATGGATAGACATACATATAAAGCTTCGATATAAAATATTGTAATACATTTCTATAATAAAAAAATAATGATTTTTAATAATTATTTTTAAATAGAGTTTAATATTATGGTTAGTGAATTTTAATCAAAAGAAAAAGCTAATGTGGTGATTATTTTCAAAACAGAAAATACAATTAATATAATTGAATTATGAAATATGTGTAATAATTAAAAATTGGTATCTTTTTGTCAAATTTAAGGTAAATATTCTATAATTATAAACGTATAAAATAAAAGTTTTATTTTGTTAGTTAAAATTTTAAATACAAAATTAAATTATTTTCTGACATTCATCTGCATTCTGCATAAAAAAAATTTTTTTTTGTACTATGTATTTATTTTTAAAGTGTTTGGGTTGGTATTATATTTTCTAACGTCGAAAGAGTGAGTGAATAGAGTACCCATTGTCCCATTCTGAGTATGTACATACATTTTAAGTAATTAAATTTATTAATATGTACATATATATGTAAAATAGGTATACGTATAATTTTAATTTGATTTTTTATAAGATAAATTTCAAGAGTACAACATAATAATTTATAATTAAATATAAAAATTTTTAGTATTGTAAATAAATTGTTTTTTTTTTTTTAACTAAGTACTATAGTCAGGCAGTAAAAATTGCTTCATCGGTCAGATAATAATCGTAATTTTAATAAAAAAATTAAGTTTGGGTCATTTTTTTACTAAATTTAATAATTTTTTATATTACTAATTACCAAATCTCTATTATTATCATAAAATCCTGAAATTAAAAGTTCTTAAAAAAATACGGATTACTATGAAAATAATATGTACGGTAACATTTAAGACCAATTTTTTGATTAAAACCAGCTCAATTTTTTTAAATTTGTTAATCATTAATAAATAAAAAATTAAATCATTGATTTGTTGAAATGAACTATGTAATATGTTATATTTATATAAATGATAAATTATAAAACAAAAATTTTTTATGCTGTGAATAATGACTACTGGCTAAAACTAGTATAACACATATGTACATAAAATACAGATACAAGATTTATTTTGCAGCAAGCAGATTTTTCTGTAATATCTAAATATGTTGCAAAATTTTTTTCAGGTTGATATAATATAGACTATAATTTAAACATGGACATATCATGATATTCTTCTTTATGGGTACAATCGTTAAGATAAATTCTAAATATACTTCGGAAAATTTTTTTTAATTTATTTTATTATATAAAGTAAAAATTGTTTGTTGTACCTGTATATTAAATGTCACAAATATATAAGTTGTCGTTTGCTATGGTGTAGTTGACTTTACTTTATTTTAAACTTCAACCATGCAAAATCAATTCAGTTTTTATTGATGTACTTATTGTTTAAATTTTTTTTAAAAACAGGTGAGCTTTTATTATTTTATTTAACAGGCGTATTGCTGATGCAATCAAGCTATTGTTTTTGAGTCCTCTTACTTTGAATGTTCAACGTATGAGCTGAGATGGTTACTCTATTTGACACCTTTTTCAATATTTGGAAGTTGTTTTTAATCATGTTGTTATTGATTTAACAACTTTTTAACAACTTTGGTTAGGATTTGACCACATCGCATTAGTGTAGTTGAAGAGCAGAATGACAAATTGCTTAGAAAGAGCTTAGATGATGTATCTTTTGTGTTAATTCTAGATCTTCTTATAACTCCTATTAGCGGTACGATTTTCGAAATAATATGTTCGGTATACCCATTCCATTGTAATTTGTTACCAATTGTTAATCCTAGATGTTTTACACTTTGAATTTGTTTTAGTACAGCATTATTTGAAGATGATAGTTTCATAAACTACAGTATTATTCTTGTTTGTTTTCATTGATTGTTAGTCTATTACCCAACGACCAAGACTCAAAAATTCGTAGGTTTTCATTTATAATGTTTTTTAGGTATCTTCCATTTGGCGCATTATACAGCAGATATGTGTCATTCGCGAAGATAACGTCTTAAGCTTTGATTCCACTTTTGGCTAAGTTCTGTACATATAATGTAGGACTTAAATTATAGCCCGATATTCCGCGGATATTCCGCAATATAATAATAGGATATTCCGCAATATAGCTCTTCAATTATGCTGAGAGTGCCTCCCACTCTGGTCCTGAAAGGTCTTTTTGCAAGTAGTTCTTTATTTGAGAGTAGGTTCTTCCAAGTTCTTCCAATTTTGGTAGTAGTATTTTGTGGTTTACGGTGTCAAATGCTCTTTTTATGTCGATGATTTTATCGGAGACGTATCTGTTTCTATCTAACGCCATGTTCACGGAGTCAAGCATTTCGACTACTGCTGCTTCCGTGTTGTTGTTATTCTGAAACCCAAATTGCGATTTGTCAAATACACAGATGTGTTCAATAAACGAAACAAGTCGCTTGTTAATTTTTCATAAATCTTGGCTATAATGCTAAAAATCGAAATCGGTTGGTAATTACTCACATCACTTATGATACCTTCCTTATGTGTAGGTACTATGACAATTTTTTTTAGTACGTTTAGGAACATACCTGACTCAAACATATTATTGATTATAATAATATATAATTTTTGCTTTACATCTTTTGGTGTTATGTTTTCTAATGCTGCAGCTGAGTTAGGTTTGATAGATGTGATTACCTCCACAATCTCTCTAATTTCTGTTGGAGTTAAATACAAGGTTCGCTCATTTCTTTTACTGTGAACCAATAAAGCGGCAGATGGTAGTTTCTTGTCTTATGTGCTTGCCACAATCGTGAAGAATGAATTTAAGTTGTTACTGATCTCATAATCGCCAAATATTTGTGTACAATTCACTTCCAGGGGTCCAATACACTTAGTACTTAAATACACTTTGTGTTTTTATTTAGCACTTCTTTATTAAATACTTCCAGATCTCCCTACTGTTGTAACCCGCCTTGAGCAATTGCGAGTTAAAATTTAGTAGTTTGGTTTGCCTTATGAGTTGAGTAGTACGTTTTTTTTGATGTTTTGTACTC
The DNA here is from genome assembly GCA_963082915.1 of Dolichopus griseipennis. Lineage (NCBI taxonomy): Eukaryota > Metazoa > Arthropoda > Insecta > Diptera > Dolichopodidae > Dolichopus > Dolichopus griseipennis. The sequence goes on along the minus strand of OY720446.1, from coordinate 8,265,732 downwards.
CTTGCGTATATAATCATTGTTAGGATTTAATTTCATTTGTTCATAGAATAGTTCATCAATTTCTTGCACTTCACCTTCGTCTCACGCTGTTTTTATAATATTGTTGAATTCATTATTTTAGTTTCATACTACTACCGTAGAGGGTTTCAGCTCACAGATTATTTTGGTCACAATGTAGAGGTGAGAATAATCTTATGATCAAAGACAGCTTTATCAATTAATTTTAACTTTATGCCCTATTTACTGGTCCATATTCGTTATCACGTGGTCAATTAACGTTGTGAAAGTGTTAGTGACTCTGGTCGCGTTTGCCACAAATATTTTATTGACAATTTCAGCTTTTGATGTACTCAAATGTTCTTCAAGTTATAATATTTTTTTTCATTATCATATAACCATGTTTTGTTGCATACCATTACGAATATTTTTGGATGTTCATTTAATAATATCTTTATTTCATTTAGTTTGTTTCTAAAACTGCGAAAATTCAAGTACTCAATATTACGTCATCATCATGTTATATAAGCAATTAGAAAATTTTTTTTCGATTTTTTCTCGTGCATTTTGTTTTTGTTTTTGGAAAATCTTACCCCTACGTAATTAAAGGTACTCTTCACTTCGTTGACATATATAAATTTTTCTTCTTCACATGTGCCCATGTTTGCGTTTTAGACTATTGCCTGAAGAAGCTTCTTATTCGACTTAAACTTATCTTCTACCGATTATTTTTATTGGGAGTGATTTAATTTTAACGTCAGTGATTTGGTATTCCGAGCCCATCACCCTAACCAACCAGTTTTTAACCTCTCGTAGTGGTTTGCCAGATTGATCTTTTCTTTGACCCGTTTTAAGGTGGTTTCAGACGTGATGTTATATTTGGTTGGTTTGACAATAATGCTCGCTAAGTTACGCTTACTTCTGCGTATGACTGTTTGGGCATATATTGTTCCACCTTCGTCGTAAGCCCTCTATTTGTTTGTCAATAACAGTATCCTTTTTACTCTTAGCTCAATACAACTTCAGTTGTTTGTCTAAAAAATTATTACTAACTGATTGAGTCATCATTTACATAGGTTTAAGAGTTTAGTAGATTAGTAAATGAAAAAAACGTTTTAGTTTATGTTATTAAATATATTAAAACAACAAATTAATTATTTAAGTAAATAAAAAAAAATAAAAAAGTAAAACTAATTTTAGCTAAATAATACGAGGACCATGCTTTCAGCTCGTATAGGTATGCAGATTTTAGAATTCTCTTATAGTTTTTGCTCAAACCATAGTTATCATTCATGCTTTCATAAAGTTAACCTTTAAGAGTTAGTTTATTTTCAATCAATTAATAACAAAAAGTTAAGACAGTGAGGCTGTTTCTCTTAGAATTCGGGTAATAAGATAAACGATATGGACAACAAACTTGACTTGATTATTCAAGGATGGATCTAACATAGTTAATAAAAGGATGTTTCGTGATAAAGGAGTCGGAGAACTCTTTTGACACTAATATAAATTGGTAATGAATGACATTTGTAGTTAATTTTGAGTCAGTGGAATTCCAATTGGCAACCCACGATAGAAATGCAGTAATACATTAATATAAAGAATAAATTTTTGATTTTTGATTACATTCTTAAATAAAAATTGTGCAGCTGTACCACAACACAACCACTTGTAATGAATCAATGTCTAGTTAATCCAAATCAGTAGCGTAGCGTAGAGTTCTGTTCATTTTTGACGTCTGAAGTTTTGTTTGAGTATTAAGATGTATCGACCGTTAGTATTTTTTTTATAAAGTAGCAGTAGACGCTCTTTGTAGTTTCAAAAAGAACAAATAAGAGAACGTACGATAATATCACATGGCCAAGCATGTTATAATCGTGTTGAATGGAAAATTTGTTGGATAGAAATCAAATCAATTAAATTTAGGTGGTTTTCATATGATTATGTTCTTTCATAAATTTCTTTAATTAAAATATCCAAGTAAACGTTCATTCAATTAGTATTAGTTACTTGTATCTGAAATGTTTACTACATCTTATTTTGAGAGTTAAAAAAAAGCTGCCATTGCGAGTTAAAGTTTTTCTCAGCGGAATTCAGAATAATCGTATTAAAAACTTCAAAAATTAAAAAAAAATGTCATGCATGTTGGGCGATCTCGGAAGATATTAAATTTGGAAAGCTGAAGTAACATTCAACACTCTAGTTTCATATTTGGATTCTTCTACGCATCTACGACATATTTTCATACATAAAATTCAAAAATACCTGTATTTTATCCGTCATTTTGACAGTTAATAACCTGAAGTTCGATGAACTATCAAACTTTACCGGCGAGCGGCGATTCGACGAACATTCAAATTCTAATAAAATATTTAATTTATATGCAAATTCTAATTATATTTAATAAATGTTAAATTAAAATAATATTTAATACGCATTAAACAAAATTTACTTGTTTTGATATTGGAATAATTTTTATTTACAATTAAGTCCGGTTTGTACGAAGTAACAAAAAAAATTTAAATGAACACCGTTCAAAATCAAATATTTTCAAGTTTTCATTTATAAAATAATTCGGAACCATAATTAGATGAAGGACCATTAAAGAAATAACTGAACTACAATATGATGGAATTTTTAGAAGAAACTTGTGCCAGATGGATTAATGTAGATGCACCATATTAACGAAGGAGGATTAAAAACAGAATATAGGTTTTATTCGAAAGTTAACAAAATTAGGAATATATTTTTAAAAATTATGGAGAATACTTGGCAATTGAGCCCAAAAGCTTAATGTTGTTGTGTGTTCTTTTAAAAACATAAAGACATCTCACATATTTTTTATAAAGATCATACATTTATTTAAAGTCAAATCAGAATTTAAGTGCTTTGTATCATTCGATTTAAGAGTGTATTGCCTTTGGTAACCAGGGAAAGAAAAGATTTGGAAATTTTATATTTGCGCCGTTGTTTTGTAAATGATACGCAAACTTTTTCAGTTGCGATCTTGTTTTATTAGAATCTGCAGTTCGCGGTCTATGAGTTTTAGTTTAAGTAACTGTCATCATCGCTACAACAAATGATGCCTGTTTGTCATAGCTTCCTAGTCCGCAATATTCATTTAATATTTTTTGCCGGCTTTTCAATCGGAAAGAAATTATTATAGAGGGAGCTTAAAAAACTAAACCATAATTTTTTGCATTCATTCTGAAAAAGTTTTTGTAGTCATATCGGTTTCATACATTTTAATTTCTTTAAGCAAATTTATGTGCGAATAATAAGCACCGCTTTTAATCCACTATTTTACCCATTTTATTGTGGTTTCTTATTTTTTTCAAGTGCAAGGCCAAAATAATTACAAATTATACATACTTATTTTTTATTAATTTTTTAAAATCTTACCTTTTAAATGATGTCAATCTGTTGAATATTCTAAAGGAAAAAAAGTAAAAAGAAATTGAATGAATGACATTCATTATTACAGTGTCCTTATAAAAGAATATCTATATTCTATACTATAATAAAGGGCACTAAAATGCATTATAATTATCTACTTATACTTATTTAAAGTCAAAAATTGAATATGTTAAAACGAAAAAAAAAAACCTTTGTGTGTTATGAAGAATTTTTTTTTGTTTTTCCCTTATATATTATCTTCGCCATGCCACGTTTTTGTTTTTTCCTTCTATAAACGTATATTTTTATTTTAATACAAAGTCTATCAATGTAATTTAATAAAAATTAAAAGTATTGATTTTTGTTGTATACCTGAACCTATAGCAAATGTTTTAGATACAGTTCCATATATCTATTATCCATATTTTGCAAGTTATTTCTTATGTGTTATGAACTATCTACATATTTCTACAAAAAAAAAAAAAATACGAATCACATTACGAAGGTCATTATTACATTTGAACAGATACTCAAAGTCTCGCATGCCATGGAAGAATTTATCATGCACCGACACACATGAGATATTTGTGTTATTATCGGCTTACGACAACTAAATTAACAATTTATGTTTTCGGTTTTTGACGAAATCAAAATATTGTTTTGACATTTTCGATGATACCCATCTATGCGGTTTCAAAGTAATGGCCCAATGTTAAAAACTTGGACAAAGAAATCGAAACAATGAAAATTATGTTTCGACGAATTTTTATTTCGCATTGGTTGAAATGGAAAATTTTGTCAATTAGACGTAAAAGATTTTTTTATTTTAAAATACATGACGAAAAGTTAATTGTAAACATTTGAATAAAAATTTATTATTTCGAACAATCTTTTAAGTATAAAAATATAATTTATGGGATAACGCTATTTATAAATTATAGTATTGGATTCATAATATCAAAGATAATATACAGATAAGTGTGTCAAATTATGAGAAGTTGTGTGCGAAAGCTTTAAATTAAAAATTCCCTACTTAGGGGCTAATAAATAATAATGTCATCTTACTTTCATACAGATTTTCTAATAAAATCAATTTTTCGCTCTTGGTCTTCCCTTATAAAAATTTTTTTTTAAATAATTTTTGTTTGCAAAATCCCCTTGGTGACAAAATATTTAAATATAAAAGATATCATATGATAGAAAAAAATTAATAATATTATGTACTTATAAATTATAGTGATGTTGACTGTTTTTATACTTCTTGTTTTATATGAAATAAAAAATAAATTGGTATTGGAAGTAGTTATTTCATTTTTCTTTGTTTAAAATTTTATGGTTTTTAAAAATTTTTGTTTTAGCGATTATTGACATATAGTAAAAAACAGTTTCAAAGTGAAATTTTTATTTTCCGTAAGGAAACAAAAGAAATAAAAATTGTTAGTATACATTTACATAATATAAAAACAAAATCCATTTAACTAATGAAACTTTCATTTTGATGATTATACAAAAAAGGAAGATAACTTAGAAATTTTAATTAATTTAAATATTAATTATATGTAAAAATATTGATTTATAAAAAAAAATCTACCAAGCCTTCGAAATTAATAAATACGAAAGCTTAAAATTTGGTACAAAGTAGGTTCTCTTCGGTTTCTTTAAATTTTGTATTTATTAACCCTTAAACGGGCAGAATGATTTAGTAACGTTAAAGGGCAAATTGGGCTTCAAAGGCTCCTTTAAAAAAGTAAGAGAAAATAAGTCAAAATATCTATTTATAATGCTTTTTTATTTTTTAAAAGCTTTATTCGTATTTCAATTTATATCTCTTAGAGTGAGACACAAAATAACAAAAGAATAAAATAAACAAAACAATAAAAAAAATATTAATTCATAATTAACTCGAAAGAAAAAAATAACTGTGGGCCTCAGAGTCCCCACTTGCCCGTAAGGGTTAATATTTTTGTATTTAATTATTTTGAAGGCTCGGTAGATTTTTTTGAAATTTGTTAAGGTTTAAGGAGAAGGTTAAACAATTTTAACGTAAGATATAAAATCACCATTCAGTTTTTGTAACCTCCTCCTAAAACTAATCAAGGAAATGCTTTAAATTACACAATTATTGTTAAACCGTGGAAATCTTATGTTTTTATGTAATAGGGCAAGATACTTCGCAAAGTTGGACATCACTTGGACTAATTTTATTGTTTTTTTGTTTTGTTTTTATGTTTTTTTTTTTTAAGCAAAAATTTAGGGGTAGGTTGAGCTCAATTTTTTTTAACTATTTTACTTTTTATTTTTTTTATTTTTACATATAATAACATATGGGAAATAAATAACGGTTAATTTTATTTTATGCATGATAGTGGGTATGCACGGGTATCTAAAAGTTGACAAGAGCAACTACAATATTCCTAGTTTATAAAAATTTGAATTCTCTTTTATGTATTTAATTTAATTCTTTTATTTTTTTTATTTATTTATTTATTTAGTATTTAAAATACTATTTAACGACAAATTTTACATAATTTTTATAAAAAAATATTTTACTTTGATTTGAACATATCTTTATATTAAAATTCAAAACTCAAAATTTAATTTATTTCAAAAAACAAAGTAGTATACGATAAAATAAAACATTACAATATATACAAAATAAAAATAGAACTAAATATATACTAAATAAAATATAATATATATACAAAATTTATTAGTTGAAAAGATATTAATTTACTTTAAATTTAATTTTCTTTAATGAACTTAATTGTTTTTAATTTAAATTTTTTAAAATTATTTTCATTTTTAATGTTATTGGGAAACAGGTTAAATATTTTTAACCCTTCATATAAAATTGTGTTTTTTGCTTTTCATTGCGGAAAAAATCCAATCGAAAATTGTGCATAACGTACAATAGTTTAGAACAAAGATAGTTTGGCAAGATATTATGTTTCATTTTGAATACAAAAATTAATACATTCAACTTGAAACGTTCTCGTATATTAAACCACTTCAGAGTATTGAGCATGTAGTTAATCGATGTATATCTGCTACAATTCAAAATTATATGCATTTCGCGATTTTGGAGCTATTGTAGCCTTTCTAACATTAAATTGGATGAGAAAGCAATAACAGTTGAGCAATATTCAAAATGTGGCTTTATCATCGTGTTAAAAATATTTATTGCACTGCATACATGAAATCAATATTTATTGCACTTTTCACATGAAATCAATATGTTTGGTAAAATTTAGCTTTCTGTCAATAATTTTAAACATAAATATTTTATTTCATCGACAGTTTTCAAAATTGAACCATTGATTGAAATAGTATTATTTAAGACACCATTAAACACCATTGCCTTAGTTTTCTAAATATTTAAGCTCAATTTATTTTCTTTAAACCAACTAATGATGTTACTTAAATCTACGTTTATCTTATTGACACATTGATTAATATTTTGATCCTCTATATAAGTGTCGTTCGCAAAAAGTACTATTTTGCCAAATTCAACCACTTTTTCTGTGTCGTTAATAAATAATATAAACAATAAGACCCCTAAAATTGTTCCCAGTGGGAACCTTTGTAGATCCAGACAAATGATTGTTAAATTTAGTTATCTGAGTTCTATTTATTCCAAATTTATATATGAATCAAACCATTTATATTTTTTTCTCGTATTTCATATTTTTTAATTTTTTTTATCTTCTGTTTCAAATGCCCTTTTGAGATCAACAAAAACAGCAACTACAATTTTTTTGTTATATATGGAGACTTACTTCCAAATTGCTGACTACAAGGTTTAAAAATGTTTCAACTGTGATTTTTGCGAAAACCTGGCTGATTTTCAGAGATTAGTTGATGTTTATCTAAAAATTTTTCCAGTTGTATATTATATATAGAAAACCTGGCTGATTTTCAGAGATAAGTTGATGTTTAACTAAAAATTCACAATTTTATTTTGTATTTTTAACCTTTTCTATTGGGATTACTGTCGTCTCCTTCCAATTTTCAGGGAATTTACCTGTAGCTAATGAGTCATTAATTATATCTAATAAAGTGTTCCCAAAAATATCAAAATTATCTAAAATTATTCTCTTATTTATAAAATTTGCATCTCTCTTGTAGTTCATGCTTTTAACAGTGTATTTTAACTTACTTAATTTTATTAATTCAAATGAAAACGCATTTTCATTTCTATTTACTAAATTTTTAAATTCACTATTTGGGATATTTGCATTTATTTCAATTATGCTATTAATAAAAAATCCATTCAATTTATTTGCTATGGTTACATAATCGACATATTTCCTATTATTAAATTAAGTTTCATTTACTTCTCTAAAAGTGTTAGTCTTTTAAACATACGATTTTATTATTTTCTACATTGATTTTTGATCATTAGCATTCTTGACTTTATTAATTAAATATTTACTTTTTTCATTTTAAACCTGTTTTTTTTAATTATTTCTTAGTTGCCTATACCTTTCCCAATCTAGCTCAGTATTTGACCATGTAGCTTTTCGGTATTGAACTATTTTATTATGCTTCATATCCCTTAATTCATTTGAAAACCACATATTATTGCTGTTATTTATGTAATGTACTTATTTGAAAACTATATATTATTGCTGTTTATTTTATGTAAATTTATTCCTAAAGATTTTTTTCTCCGGAAATACTGATTTTAATTTAACTTTTTGTGTGAAGTTCCGCCGTTTTACCAGTAATTTTCTGGCATATGCAGAAATTCAAAATTTGAATAAATAAAATAAACGCAGATAAATTAAAAATTAAATTGAATAGATTTTTACTTTGTTAAATTCAAAATCTGTAAGAAAAATTTATGTAAAATTTTTATTATGAAACATACCTATTTTACATCACCAAAAAAATGTTAAATATTAGGTTTGTTCGCATACAAATAATTTTTAAGAATTTTGGTTAAAAAAAATAGAAAGAAATATAGTTTTATGAAAAAAAAGTAAGTATTGACTATTTTATACGTTCACACGTTGTTGATGTCGTCAGTTGATATTTTTTCTTTTTCTTTCTCATTTCTCCTAAAAAAAAAGCTTAAAAACGATTAAAAACGACGAAAATACGGTTAACACCCGAAAACATTGTTAACATTTTAGTTAACCAAAATTTAGCTGCTTTACGAATTGCTTGTCACCAATACATCTATAACGACAATAAAAAAATGTACATATGTATGTTGTTTTGTTTAATTATCTTTTTTTAAGAAAAAAAATTATATGTAAATAAATATCTGCAAACTTCAAAAATAATTTTTGAAAATATCTACTCGTACAAACCTAGTTGGTATTTGTAATTTAAACTTAACAAATTCTTTAAATTCCTTGTTCTTAAAATAATAATAAATAAAATGATAAAATAAACAAAAATGATTTTTTTATTTTAATCTTCTAAGTCCGCGCTTAAAAAAAATAAATAATCCAATGCTTACCATTCAAGAAAAAAAAAATTGAAATGATAATATTAACGCACACATATAAAGTTGCAACAGTAGTATAACAACAAGATTTGTTAACAAAAACTGTTAACATCGTAAAAACGTGCCCATTAGGTATTAAATTGGATGTTCTCTTTTTTAAACTTTACTGCTACCTATTCACGATGGACCTGGTTGTCAACTTGATGCGCGAATTTGAGAAGTTGCATCGTATTTGGATAAGTTGAACAACTTAAATTTAATTTTGTTTTCTTTTTTTAGTATTTTCCTTTTTTGACAGCAAAAGTGCTATGTCAACGTACTTCAATTTGAAAATATATTAAAATGTATGTACATATATTCAAATAATATTTATAATTTGAAATAATTATAAAACTAAGTGAGAAAAACATTTTAACAAATAAAAAAATATTAAATATAATTTCAAAAGAAAAAAATTAAATAGACAAAACTATAGTTAAATAAATCTTGTTAAAAATTTAAATTTAAATTGTCAAATATTTTTGACATTAACATATTTAAAAAAAAAAAAAATTGTGTGTGATGAACTGATGATTCAAAACATTGTTGTCAGATCATTTAAATTTCCCATTTTATTGTAATTTTAAGTTATAAAAGGGAAAAAGATCAAAAGCGTTATTTAATTCTAAAAATATTTATAAAAAAAAACATTTAGGTATTTGCAATTTAATATTTTTTGTTATCTGTACTGAAAGTTTTGTACTGAAAGAAAAATGCATCTCAAAAGAGCAACATTGACTCTATACGAGTATTACATTAATTTAGTAATTTAGTATTTTTATTACATCTTTATAAAACTACATACTATTTTTCTTTACTATCTGTGATCTTCACTTTATTTTTATAATTAAATCCAATTGAATAAAACAAAACAACACAAACACAAAAAATTACGAGTGGTATTTTAATAATAATGAAATAGCCGGTTCGGCAGTGTAGATTGATTATAATTTTTTTTATAAAATATTTTAAGTCGTCAAATTGTATTATTGTAATTGTATACAGAAATATATACATATGTAGGTATACAAATACATACATTGAATGCGTTACAAACAAAATTAAACTAAAACCATGAGTCACTATTTCTTTACTTTACTTTAAAATACGATCAACCATGATCAACTAAATTTTACGATATTATTTGTTCTAAATTTTTTGAATTTTTGTTCTAGCTGAATACTTTTTGTATATATTATGTACATGTCGTTACTTTATGATAGAAGTTATTTTTTGTTAATAAGTTTTATTTTATGTTGCGAAAAAACTGGACAAAAAGAGAAAAAAATGGGAAAATTTGAAATTTTCTAGGTAATTTAAAAAAAAAAATCTGCCACCACTATTCGATGATAAATTGGATAAGTGTGTGGTATGGTATGGCTTGCCAACATGGCCTCGTAGCAATTTGACAATCAAGTCGCCCGTATGGGTAAAATTATAAAATATATTTTTTTTTGTAGTTTTGTTTGCTGTCATTTAAGATTACATTTTGAAGTTTTAAAAATTTTTGTGAAAAAAGCCGCTGCCGTACTTTTTTTTTTCAAATGAGAGCATTAATTTGAATTAGTAAATTTTTTCTTTTATCCTCTCAAATTTGAATTGTTCTCTTATTTACAAATTTGCGAATAAAAGTACGCGAACAGGCCAAAAGTTTTAGATTTTCAATAATATATTACGAATTAAAATCTGTATAAACCTACATTATTTATACTATGGAAAAGAATCTAAAGAGTTCTTTATTATTTTTAAGATTTTTAAAAATTATCTGTTGCTTTTTTTTTCCAATTTTGAATTAATATAAAGGTAAGATTTTTTAGTATGAACTTTAAATTCAAAAACGACAATTCAAATTTCAATTTTATCCGCAAAATAATTTTTATTTGATCCATCAAAGCAAACTAAAATTTCAAATAATTTAAAGATATACATTTTCATTGTCTACATTTTTTCTGAAGCAGAGAAAATGTTTGGAAGCGGTATTCGTCGCTTAGAGATTTCTCTGTTTGGTTTTTTTAAATTGCCCGGACTGACGGAACGGAAGAAATATGCCAAAAAATATGGTGAACTAAGCTTGAAAATACTGTATAAAGTCAAAAATAAATTTTACATATGTACAATATAGATACATGTCATATTGGTATTCCAATTACACAATATCAATATTCTTTACTAAAAATTTTATTTTTCATAAAAAATATTTCGTATTGTGAAAAATAGTGGAATGTTGTAAAAAAAACTTTTTTCCATCCCTGATTTTCTTTTTAATCCAAATAGAAAAACTATTGTTTTCTCTTTTTCTCAGATGAATTGTTGTACTTGTAATCAGAGTTGCCACTTTGGTAATTTTCTACCAAAATTGGTAATTTTTTAAAAATTATTTTGGTTTTGGTAAGTTGGTAATATTTTTGGTGATTTGGTAATTTTTTAATAACTTCAAAATATAATTAAGATCATAGTTAAACCTACCTACCTAATTCTAAATTATATTTTACATATGTACCTACAAAACAATGAATTTGGTTGTGTAACTGCAAATCGCTCAAATCGCGTATATCTATACGCGATATTGATTTTGTTATGAGCGTAATAAAACATAAGTAGTTAATAAATAGTATTTATTGTTTGAACATTAAAATTTAAGCGAAATATTATTTAGATTCGAGTTATTTTGTTGAATTTCGTGTTTTATTTTAAATTATATTTTATTTAAAGGTTAACATTGTAAATTTCTGAAACCCTTTTTTTTTAAAACTTAATTTTTATAAATTCATTTCAATCCAACTTTGTATAAATATGTTAAAAACTTTTTTACAATTCTTTAGAATGGAAAGTTAATTAATAAATTTGTTAAAATAATTTAATATACAAATAACGAACTATTTTCTGCAGATATCTTGTGAAAAATATCCGGGTTGTTGAAATAGAAGAAGATAATGAATCTACTAGGGCCCGTGTAAGTGGATTGGGTGTAGGGGATTGTGAACAATCAGATCCATCAACTTGAACTTCGTTTTTATTTATACGTATATATATGAATGGTTTTGTTTGTGTTTTTATGTTGCATATATGAATAATTGTTTTGTTTATTTTAATATATTTTAATATCAGGCAAAAGCATTGTATCCAAGGTATTTTGGTAACTTTTTTATCAATTTGGTAACTTTTTAAAACCAATTTGGTAACAAAATTTTTTTCTGAATGGCAACCCTGTGTAATATAGTTAAATTGGTTCTTAATTTTACACTCTTACTCATCGTGCTATGCATGGATATAGTAATACATATAATAAAATGTAAATGAAAGAAGTGAATGTGTATGTGAAATTTTAGTTCATATAATTCATATTTATATATATATATGTATATGCATATAAAATATATAAATTTATAATTTTAGATATTTTTTACAATGCATATATTTTTTCTTTTTTTTATATACATAGGTACAGAAAAAGAAATAAAATATGAAAAGAGCATTTGAATAAGAAATACATATTTCCTTTAATGAAAAATTACTAATATTAGTATCAATTCGTCGTCGATTCGTTCGTCCGCGTATGTGGCGTCGACGTTTTGTGTTTTTTTTTTTTTTTTTTTTTATAGATACATAGTATATAATTTACAAAAACAGAATAAAAATTATTTTATGTAAATAAAAAAAAACTAAAAATGTAGTGATTGTTTATTACTTAATTAGGGAAAAATTAAATATCAAAAATGTGAAATATGTAATATTAATTCCCTTATGTTACACAGGTTAATATATATATATTCTTTATTTAACTAACGAAAGTACTTTATAGGTACATATTAATTTTTTTTTCAAAAAATTTCACACCTCACCAAAAAAAAATTAATATACCAACATATTACAAAAAATATATATGTATATATATATATATATATATATATATATATTTTTATGATCTGTGCTGTGTTAAAATTGTTTTTCATTTATTGTTAATATTTATATATAATTAGTTTATATACTAAAATATGTATAACTTCTATATTGTTTTTTATTACTTAATAATTTGCATATGTATGAAAAAATATATTACTTAATACATAACATAAATGTTATATGTATATATAATAAGTTTAACTAAATGTTTTTAATATTAAATAGAATAAAATTAAAATTATTGTGCATTTTAAAAAAATAAACTTACTTTCTATTTGTGAGTCTAATATGTATTAATTATTTTGTTACCTTTTATTATTATTAATATCAAAATGTAAATTTTGGTATATTAAAAAAATAAATAAAAAAGTGTTGCCATAAATTTTAACGATTTATACATATATTGTATATAATATATGGGTTTAGGAATTAGTATCCACCACCACGTTTAATGTTTATTAAGAAATGTATAAATTTATTTTAAGATGCAAATTAATATTTAATAAAACATACATATACCTATTTAAAAATTTGAAACAAATTCGTTTTAAAAAAAATTAAATATTATTATACCTAATAATTTAAATAAAATTTTAAAAATTTTTTTAATTAGGTACCTATCTAAACTTTAATTAGAAACAAAATTCTTTTAATATAAATTCTATTAAAAAAAAAAAAAATAAAATCAAATTGTATCTAACATTTTTTCAATATTGCAAGTGGTTTTTTAACATTTTTATTAAGCTATTAAAGAAATACTCAACAATAAATTTAAATTTTGACTCCATCGCAAACATTGCCTGCAAATATAAACAGTTTAAGCAAATATAAAATTAAATATGTATGACAATTGACAGACTTGAAATGAGTAAAAAAATCAAATTTGTGTAACCAATTGTTTGATTTTTCAAGTTTGTTTTTTTAAATATTCCAATTGTCTTCCACCTCGTTATTCCTCGTTACCTACTTTTAGCAATTATTTAGACCTCATTAATTTCAGAACAATTTCTAATTGTTATTAATTGTTATGTTTTATAAGATTTTTTTAAGTATCTAGTTTAATCTTTATTTTTAATATTGATCCTTTTTAATTTTAGAAGTTGATAGGCACTATAATGTTTATTACAAAATAATATAAGTTTTTAGTTAATGTATAAAATTCAATTTTTTGACTAAAACGAAATTATATTTATGTTCTTATAACCCCAAATACCAAAAATAATATACAAATTTAGGTATGTATGTATATTGGCCTTTGTAATTTTTGTTAATTTTTTTCAATTATTAAATGTTTTTAGCAAATTATGAAACGTAAGATATTTTTTGCTTTTCTCGCTCTTGACAAATGTAAACGAATAATGAATAATAATACGTATGGGCAATGCACATAAAATACAAATTTATTAATATTTATTTTATACATATGTACATGTGTAGAATATATACTTATATTTATTTTTCATGCTTTGAATTTTTAATATATCAACAGTTTTGTTTAAGAAAAATCAAATTAAAGATTTGGGAAAAAATTACATATACGTACGTATATATGTATTTTATATAATTATTATAAAGACTAGGCCAGGTTAGGTAGTTATCCATTATTTTTTTTTTAATTATTTTTGACTTTCATAATTTAAAATAACGTGTTTGATAAAGTACATAGTACCTATATTAACTCGCAAATTTAAACTTAGAACTAGAAATATACCTAAATAAAATACATATTAAATTAATAAAATCCGATGAATTTCAGTTTTAAACATAACCGTATTAAATCATAAACTAAATTAAAATTTAATTTACAATATAGACTGATATACAATGTTTAAATAGAAAAAAATATACCTATTATCACCAATAAAAAATGAAATTTGCAAACTTGATTTTAAACAGCACAAAATCTATATCCATATATAAATATAATAGGTATGTATATTTTAATAGTATGTTTATGATATGTAAAATATTACACATACATATACACAATGTGTCATGTATTGCTGTGCACATCCATTTATATGTAAACATTTGGTGTAAAATAAAATTTTTAAAAAATTATTACTTATCCAATTCAATAATATTTAAAAAAACTTTTGTTTAATTTAATAATAAAATGACAATTATTGTTTTTATAAAAATATAAAAAAAAAAGAAATTAAAAACTAAAGTAGGTAATTATTAACTAAAGTTCACTAAAAATCAAAATCAATATATGTATGTATTTATGTAAGTACATCTATACTATACATGATATTAATCTCCTAGTATATATATATAGATATATTTATAGGGCTGTAGGTATTAACAATGTTTTTTTTGTTTTTATTGCCAAATCTTTTTATTTAGATTAAATGATTAAAAAAAGCCATAGACACAGGCAAGTTCAATTAAAAGTATATAATGAAACAAAAATGTATAACTAAAAAGAATAGGTACCTATTATTGTTTTAAAAAAGAAGAAAATATAATTATATTTATTAAATAAAAACTTACTAAGTTTAATACACAGCTAAATAATGTTGTATGTAGTTGTGTTTTTATATGTTTGGAATGTACATACAAATACAAAACATATATAAAAATAAAAAAGAAGTAAAAGAAATTGGTGAAATGAAAGTGAAATAAAAATAATACATACATAATATCTATTAGTATAATAGTATGTATGTCCCTATTTCGAATGAAAAAAAAAAACATAAAACAAGTTAATGTGTTTTGATTTAAATTGACTTTTTTAAAAATACCGTAAATGAAATAAAAAAAGAAATCCAATAGTTTTTTAGTAAATTTGTTAATAACGCAATACATATATATACATTATATTATAAATATTTTACAGATTAGGTATAAAACTTCTTCGAAATGCGAACCTCCCTAATATATTATAATTTTTATCCAAGTTTTATGGATAAAGATTGTAGATACTGTACAACTTAACTATGAATATGAAGTAAATATTTGTTGTAACCAAGATTGCAAGAAGTTTTCCAGTTAAAATCTTAAAACTGAAAGAAGTTGCCAACATCATAGTTAGAGTATATAATATGTATAAAATGCAAACTCCTTGTATTTAGTTACCTCCTTTCTAAATTTAAATAAATTTTTATTTATAAATATTTCAATATGTACTTATAAAAACAAATTGATATAATAATTATAAAAATTATAATATTATAAAACAAAATGTTATAGGTAGCAACAAATTAATATAAACAGTTTTCTTTTCAGTTTCAACGCTAACGAGCAGTTTAGTCGATTAACCGTCTTCTGACCTATTTGAAATGATTTGTGTCCAAATCTCCTTTAGTCTCTTACGTCATCACGATAACTCAAAAAGTAAAGGAGCTAGGATTATGAAATTTTCACAAATTCGTTTTTATGCAAAAAACGGAATCGAGTTTGAAATTCAGCCATTTTGGTCCACGGGTTCGAGTACCTGCCATACAACTTCTAATTTTATATGAGCATTACTCTATACCTATGGAAGCTGCGTGTCTGAAATTTTGCCAAAAGTAGTTTAGTATAATGACCAAAGTTACTGCAAAATTTGGTTGGTCTACTGCAGAGGGTTCGAGTAGCTGCCATACAACTCCTTCTTTTATATGAACTTTACACTACACCTGATGAAGCTGGGTGTCTGAAATTTTGCAAAACATAGTTTAGTGTGATGGCCAAAGTTACTGCAAAATTTAGTTGGTCTACTGCTGAGGGTTCGAGTAGCTGCCATACAACTCCTTCTTTTATATGAGGATTACACTACACTAAATGAAGCTGGGTGTCTGAAATTTTGCCAAAAATAGTTTAGTGTAATGGCCAAAGTTACTGCAAAATTTGGTTGGTCTACTGCAAAGGGTTCGAGTAGCTGCCATACAACTCCTTCTTTTATATGAGCATTACTCTACACCTAATAAAGCTGAATGTTTGAAATTTTGTCAAAAGTAATTAACCGGATGATATAATGTATATGTTACGGTCATACGGGTATCCCAGAGTTGACACAGTCTACTCTACTACACTCTTCCTCGTTTTTTTTTATTTTCATATTGAATTTTGCTTTTTCGGAATAATGTATAATTTGTACTTTATCAAATAATGTGGTAAATAAAAAGAAAGTGTGTTATTACATATTTGTAAAAACTTTAATTAAATTTCTGATTCAGCTGCTTATTTGAAAATCATTCACCAAGCTACATTTAGTAAAAATCTGTTGCCTCATATACATTTTTATTAAAAAAATTAAAGAAAGGTGAATAATTAGTAGAATGAACATTTATTGTAATGGAGAAAGTCCAAAATGTTTTAACAACAAATAAATGCTTAAAATATTGAAATTTTTATTAAGCAAAAATTGATGGTTGATCTTTTGCATTCAAAAGTTGTTTAATATAAAATTAAATTTGCTGGCTAAGGTAATTTAAAATAGGACTTTTCCTAATTAAGAACCAGTTCCAATTTCATTATATACATATACATTATACAATATACCATATTCAATACCATATTCTTAAATAAAATCGCAATCGTTACATTTTCAATGCTTCGATTCTAGTAATAGATACAAAAAAAAAACAAGTGATTCATATAATTTTTTTTTGTATCTTAAAAATTTAAAGATGAATATGTTATATAGTCGACTTTTGGTATGTTTTGGATTTTATAAAATGTTGGGGTCTTTAGTTAAATCCCTTCTTGGTGAAATTTTATTTTTTAATTTCAATTAATTTTTTTTTTATTTAAGTACGTTTTTGTTTAAATTTTAATTTATTTTGTCGATAAATTTGTTTGTTAAAGAATTGAAATTTTTTTATTGGTTGATTATTTTTAATAATGATTTATTTCTCCACCTTTTAATTTTATATATACATACATATTTAAAAAAATTTTGCTACACTATGTATATTGTTTTACAACCTTTGTTCAGAATCAAATCCAGTTTTGCATTATCAAAGTGAGGTATTTTAGTTTTGAAAGTTACAAATTTTAAAAGAAACTATTGAAATAAATAAATTTGATTTGTAATTTGTTTATTATACCTATAATTAAGTTAAAAAAAAATATATTTTGTTTGATTTCTATGGAGCATCGAACTTAAATCTTCTACACTCGAAACCACTTTGCTTACCTCTACACCATACAATATTTATAAATTTACAAATAGCTTTCACAAATTATAGAAGTATATAATAGTTTATTTTAAATAAGAGGTATATTAAATTTAACGTCAAAACTATTATATTTTTTTCTTTAACTTATAATAATGATAATTTAGTCGTGATTATATCTTCGGATTTTATATTCATGTACTATTTCATTGATATTAAGTCTTGTTTGACAAGTGCAGGGTTAATCGATATGAGGCGTTAAACCTTTTTTGTATATGTATTCCGTTACTTACCTAATCTTATGCGTGTAATTTTTATACCAGATGAACCTGGCAGATCTTCAATAATTGGGGGTTTATTCCTGCTTTATGCAATCTTACTTGTTGAGTTGAGTTTTGCCATTGTTGCTGTTTGCAGTTTATTTATATTAATTTGTATATGTTTTTATACACAGAATTTGTTTTTATAGGTACCTGTTAAAATTGTTTTTGATTTTATTTCATTTTAATTTTGCATTATTTCAAATGTGAACTGAAATAAAGCCAAAAAAGGGCATTTTGACTTTATTTAATTTGGCTTTATTTCAGGGATGAGGGAAACTTTGAAATTACTTTTATTACTTTGCTTTTCAAAGCAAAGAAAGCAAAGCAACAAAGCGTACATTGAGCCGTTATTTCAGATTTTCACTGAAAGTAATGAAAACTTACTACAGAAATGTTCTTATGAAGCATATCAAAATGTTTTAATAATTATATAAAATATTCAGAAAATATTCTGTGAGTTTTAAAAACTGATGAACTAAACATTTCAAATAATTTAAAATTATAAAAAAATATTTTTTTTTATTATTTGTAATAAATAAAATATTTTTTGGCCTGCTTGTGGTAATTAAAGGTATTTTATTTTCTAAAATTAAACATCCAACAAACATTACTGTTTTATTTTTTTTTTTATAATTGAACACATCCAACAAAACACCTTTAATTGAATGCGTTTGTTACATATAATTTTTCTGGACAAATATATAAATAATTATCCGGAATTTTGTTTCTAATTTCTTTTATTGATTTTAGTAAAAACGCCTTAGGAATTAACGTATTCTTCCGAAATTTTTAAATGATTTTCCTCTATATATATATATATATATATGTATATGACAAGGTAATGAAGCCTCATATTATTCTAAAACATCATGAAAGTAATTAAAGTGTAACTTAAACATGTAAATTTTATCATATTAACAATAGCAATGTAAAATCTACATTAATTTCTTTTTTTTATTTATTTTGTTTTGGCCCAACTCAGACAATTTTCTTTTCCTCTACTTAAATTTAAAAATCAATTTTAATTTTATGCAGTGGTTTGAAATTCTATTTACTGCTACACTTACGGACATCCGTCGCAAAGTACTAACTTCAGTGATTTTTAAAGGTCTATGATCAAAATTATTTATTTTATATATTTTTCTGTTAATATTTTTAGCGAATGACTGAACCAATTGTTAGTTTCTCTGAAAAGAAATTCTACTTATTAGCATTTCATCGCTAATTGAAATAAGTGGCACACACATCTAAACATTGCTAAAAGAGATAAATTATATTGATTTTTTTAATTTACTAAAAAACCATTAAAAGCAAATTGTCGCAACGCATAGCTAATAAATCATTTCATATTTAAATAATAATCCTTTTAACTCCATCGGTTATGTCAGCTGCTCTGCCACCATTAATTTCAATTAATCAAATAAATGTAAATACTATGATATTGTATTAGAGCACCCAAATATTTATTCACTTCTACATCAGTTCATTCAGTAATAAAGTAAATTTCACTTCTTTCAAATTTTTTTCCAAAATTTTTGAAAATTCGGTGTAAAAATATTTGTTATTATCGATGTATCGATGTACATTTTTGTACCATGTATTTTTAATGTATTTTGATATATATACTTAAAGATAAAATAAAAAATAGATTTAAGTACTTATTAGCAATAATAGTTATAGATTTTTTTAAAACAGATTCTAGGGTTATTATAACGTTATTGGAAAATTTTTATGGAAAATTATTAAATAAATAAATAGTTTTAACTATATACGCTTAATTTACTACCGTACTTTCAAATTTTTTATTATAAGAATAATTTCCATTTTCGAATCGATTTGACCGAAGTTACCGATTTAAGAAGAGTTTGTGTAATTAAAACTCTGTATAAATAAATTCTAAAAACGTGTACAGTATGAAATACTAAGAATAATATTTTTATATCTTACGGCAGTGTACAAAATTAAATATATAAAACTCTTTATGTGTACTAATTTTCTTTCTTATCATTCACACTTATTCCGTCAAGCCACATGATGAGTATGGGGAACTTGTATTCACGTAATTTTCCATTATGAATAACGTAAGTGAATATTACTCAGTCCCACACGCGTGTAGTTTTAAGTGTAGTCACCAATTTATGAACTTATGAATGATTGTGTAAAATTTAGTTCATTCGAAGATAGTTATCGTCGGAGAATTTTTAATCAACTGATTTTTCAAAAGCGGAAAATTATTGTAATTTTTTATTCATATAAAAAAAAAAGGTTTGTAGCTACCTAAATAAAAAAAATGGATTTGTAGATAATATAAGAGATTTAATTTTTTATTTACATTGAGTAAGTAGGTAATTTTATTTTACTTATATCATATCTAGGTCATTTAAAAATGGATTAATATTTTAATTAACATTTGTGGGAATGAGCAAACATTCATAATTATACAATTTTAAAATTGGGTTCTTAATCTGTTCCTTAAACTAATTGTCTTTTATATCATTAATCATTTTTTGTTAATATTTATATTAACTAAATTTTATATTTATATGCAACAGTTGATACTACCTCTCTGGCTTGGCTGATTTTTAATTCCCTCGTAGAACTTCTACGAAAAATTGGCTACGCTCCGTAAAAAAAGTTTTAGTGATTCTAAATTACCTCGCAGAAAATTAAATTTGCAATGGTAACTTTGACGTTTGAATTAATTTTTTTAAGTAAAAATGATGCTTATTATTTCAAATTTGTAGTAGATTCCTAATAATTTTTGAATATTATTTTGAGAAAAAAGTATTTTAAGATTAATTATAAATAAAAAATAGTAAGATATTTCATATCATTTCTTTAATAATTTGATTATGTCTAGTTCTTTCGTTATTTTACCCTTAAAAATTTTAATATGTCATGTATCCATAAAAATACATATGTATTAGTATGCAAAAAATTTTTGTGTAGAATACACTTTTTTTTTGTATGTTGTAGCAACTTTATAGGAAAAAGACTTTAGAAAAAATCTTTTTGCCAAGGATTAAGGATGACTCTCCCAGTAATTTATCGTTTTTTCTTTATCACACGAATAGTATTTTTCTATCTTCTGCCTATGCTCTAACTTTTGCCCAGGAAATTTTTCTAATGAAAATTAGCCTTAATTTGCCGGTAATAGGCGTCTCTACCTAAGTATATATATATATATTATTTGATTTTTATATAACATGTTATTTTTTATAATGTATGTTAATAGTTTTGAAATTTATAGTGTGATATATAATCAATTTTAAATTCTTTCTAAGCTGAGCGTCACCTCCTGAGTCGATTTCGCGATGTCTGTCCGCCCGTTCGTAGGCACGATAACTCAAAAATTAATGGAGCTTTTTTGATGAAACTTCTACTGTAGGTTACTAGTAATGATAAAGGTTACTAGTGCGACTAGGATTGCATATGAGCAAGGGAGTCCATGGATTCGGATTTTAGAAGTATTTGTTTGAATTGAGGCCAAACGAGCATATTTCCGAAACCAATAAAGATAGAACCTTCAAATTTGGTACAATGGTGTTTTTTCCTATTTCCTTTATGTTTTTGAAAGTTTTGGAAGTAGTGGCTCAAGCACCACCCACACAACTCCCAATATCTTAAAGTATATCTCCAAAATTAATAAAGAAAGTAACTTGAAATAAATTTAGAAGCTTTAAATTTGATGCAAGGGTGTTTTTACTGTTCTCAATTGGAGTGGTGGTATATCTCCTAGACCTCCCAAAATTTAAAAGCTTGTCTTCGAGATTAATAAAGATAGTAAATTAAAATAAAGATAGAACCAGTTTATTGTTCTCATTTAATTCATTATCACAAAAATGTAAAAACTTTTTATGATTTTAAATTTATTTCGTGACATGCTTTGCTTTATATTTTTTATACCAAGAGATGGTTACTTTGAACAATAATCACCGATGGACGCTAACGTGGGATTTCCTGATAAGATCAATATGCCAAGGAATAATATCTAAGCAAAATATAAGAATATTATCTAAGCAAAAATTACTTTTCAGAGCATATTTATGTGTTTTATTGATAATCAAATCAAAAACTTCATTATCGAAAAGTAGTTCAAATAATCCTAATTCTGTTAGCACCCTAATTGAATTCTCCGTCTATTGCCTTGTCAAATCCAGCTTTTAATTGGATTCATTGCCCAATCGAAACCTAAGAGGCTAGTCTGGCACTATAATCGGGTCGAATAGTTGGTGTGAATAGGTTTTTGGGAGGTATCGATTGGTCAATGTGTTTCCGGTCAATGTGTTGACTTTGCTGCTAATGCCATTAGTAAAGAAATTATGGTAGGAACGAAACTTTTCATTATATAATTTTATCTCACTGCAGTTTAAAAAATAACTTTTGCAATTTCTCTGTTTTATAGATATCTTGTAAACTTGCTCTATTGAACTAAAGTTAATTACACTTCCTCTTAAATAATTGCAACGTAACACCAGAGGAGCAGCAAGTGCTCATTTGTTGTGAGGACTGCTAAGATGTGGAATTTGCTTCCATCTAATGTGTTCCCCTCAATTGGAATTTGCAAAAATTCAAAACACTATTTCTTATGTTACATTTAGGTAAAAAAAAAATTTCGTTACACATACATAGTTGATAGAAATATAAAATGCTTACAAATGCTGTAAGAACATCAATATTATTGGTGGTAACGAAGTAACAAAAACGTTTCCATCTCGACCTTTATTCTGCTCATTTTCAATTATATCTTCTATCTCCTCAAAAATTACCTATGATTCGAATATAGAATATATTAATTGTTTATATGAATAGAGGTAAACAAGTAAAATACATAATTGTCAACATTTATGCTTAGAAAAAACGTTTTAGTCATGGGAAAAAAATGAATGAATATATGGAATGAATGCCAATAAAATTATTTTTGTAAAAAAATTTTCGTATTTTTAAAATGTACAAAAGAGGCATGCATGGCTTGCTTTATTACTTTACTACTAGGTTAGTATACGTTTTCTACACTCGTACCAACAAATAAATTTTTGGAGGCGATTTTCGGTGGTGAAAAAAAATATGTATTTTCAACCTATATTTTGTGGTTGAAAGTTGCGCTTTCACTAATACATAGGTAATAAACAAATAAAAATTTTTAAGTAGGGTTAGATAATCACACCTATTCTAAATTCCCTCGTAGACTTTCTACGAAAAATTGGCTACGCTACGAAAAAAAAGTTTTAGAGATCGTAGAAAATTAATTTTGCAATGGCAACTTTGACGTTTGAATTCATTTTTTTAAGTAAAAATGATGTTTATTGTGTTCAAATTTGTAGTAGGTATCTAATAATTTTTGCAAATTTTGAGAAAAAAGTATTTTAAGATTAATTATAAATAAAAAATAGTAAGATATTTCATATCATTTCTTTAATATTTTGATTATGTCTAGTTCTTTCGTTATTTTATTCTTAAAAATTTTAATATATGAAATACTAATATGCTACGAATGAATATTTCTTTTATAGATTTTTGCACTTTTCGTAGCGTTAAGTCGGAATTGAGAATTACTTTTTCGTAGATTATCTCCGACGTAGCTGTACGAGGGAATTTAGAATAGGGGTGAATATTTTATGTATTCACGCAAAGTTATAAAACATATCAAAATCAGATATATGAATTCAATATATCTCTTGCACCAAATTTTTATTTTAAAATGATTTTTTTTTTCACGTACACATATATAAGTAAAGCGCAGTAATGACAATAACGTGGAAATGTATTTAATAGTTCTTTCACTACATGTTTAATATAGGCCGAAGCCAAGGAGCCTAGTATGAAAAAATCTTCAAATTAACTAAAGGAAATGGAAAAATTGGATAATTTGGATCTTTAGCAACAAAACGTCATCATTAATTACATGCTAAGATCAATCCTAATAATAAGAATATAAAATGACCAATAATTTCTCTTCTATTAGAAAATGTTCTTGTGGTATAGAGACTAGCTTTTAAACAGTTCGCATTACAAAAATTAAAAAATTCTGAATAATATAGCCTATTTTAATAATATAGACCTAATATTGTCAGTACTTAATTTTATTTTTTGAATTTATCTCTTTTTATTTTTGTTCGTTTTCAACTGTATTTGGTTGATTATAGTGTTTGTATAAATAAAAGTGGTAGGGACCGATAGAAAAAAAACAAACAACGAATATAGGAAATTTTTAAAAACTTTTTTATACAATTTTGCCTAAAGAATAACTGAAGGACACTATGTATATTTATACTTGAAATAAGGAAAAGTCCAATTTTTGGTTCCACTTATATTTTAATTGAGTTTTTTTTTTTGGGATAGAACTTTTAATTGTCCAATTAAAAAAATTCTATTATTAAAATTAGGTTTTTGTTTATTTTAGGTTTTATTTGTTTTTAACTTATTTCTTTCTTATAAAAAAATTACTGGAAATATTGTAAATTGGGAAACATGTATTTTGTAATTGTGAATTTTTAAAAAATAATTGACTCTATCAGATTTATATTAGCAATATGAAATAAAAGATTATATAAGAAATTTCACATTCCTTTTACAGTAATTTTTTTTGTTAATAGTTTTTAATTATTTTAATTATTTTAATAACTTGCTAAAATTTTTCTTTATTCCTTTTTTTATCTTTACAGATCAATTAGCTGACTGATTTAAACAAACATTTATCATAACTACCACTACAAGTACCATACTAAGTTGTCAGAATAGACTTAAAATTACATTTATTATAAAGAATTAAAAAAAAAAAAAATTATATGTATAAGAAAAATATAATATTTTTAATTTAAATTAAATTTAAATTTAAAATATGAACAAACTAATAAATAGAAACATTATTGAATAATAAATAAAAAAAATTATTAATTAAGTGCAAATCAAAGTCAAATACCAAAAACAAATGGAAAAAGAAGAATTCTTTGCCATTCAAAACTTTTTATTGTGAAAATGTGTTTTAAATATTGTTAATTCTTTTATTACAAAAATTTAAAAAAAAAAACATTTTTTTTCTTTCTTTTTCTTAAAACCAATACTTCGGACATAAGTAAAATTTGGTTTAATATTAATATATTAAACTTAAATTTCTATATACTTATATATTTATATTTAATTAATATTTATTTCATAATATTTTTTTGTACAAAATCTGTATACGTATATATGTACAAAATCTGATAACTCAAAAATCATAAGGATAAGAAAATAAAAAAAAAACAAACAAATAAATTTTAAAAATAAAAAGTTAAAACCAATATAGAAAATAAACACGAACACATAAATTCGAGATTAATATCTATAAAAAAAAAAACAATAATAATAATAATAAAAAACTAATTTATAATTTACGATAATTCAAAACTCAAATAATTGTGATATGTAGTTAAATGTAAGATTATAACATAAAGAAATGAAATTTAAACTAATTATTGCTTCATAAGTATGTTTAAATCAAAAAAATAAAATGGTCTGCCAGAAACTGAACAAAAATTTACCCGGTAAAGGGTGACAATTTAAAGATAAAGAATTCTGATTTTATTTTGTAACTCTATCGCGGCCTTGGATTGGACCAGAAAATCAGGTTTTAATTATTTGTTTAGCACAATTTCAATTTTTATCTATTAGGTACATGAGTTTTAACATGGAGTTCTTTTAAAATCTTACTGAAATCCTACATCCGAGAACTTTTAGTTTTAAAATGCATGTATCATAAGACCTGTGCTTTATGAAATGTTATAAGTATTATTTGCAACCTGATTATAATGAAATTTTGGACACTGAAAGTTAAATAAAATGTTAAGGTTTTCTATAATATCTCATTTTGAAAATATTGCTTCGAAAATTAAGATTTGGAGACCTCAACCTATTTTATTTCAAAGATTAGAAGATATTTAAATATGTAATATTACACAAAGATAATTTAGAGACATTTTATATATGTTATAGAAAACTATGTTATGCAAGTTTTAATTGCCGGCGTTTTAAGGTAGTCAAATGCACACAGTAGTATTATACAAAAACATATTCTGAAGTCTCTTAATTAAAACTGCACCGCTATTTACTGCCCTTAGCCATTGCGAGAAGGTTATTTTCTAGTAGAGAGTAAAACTTAGGCTCTTCTAGCTTTCAAAATTGTAAGAGTATTATAAATTCCCTTATTTGCCAAATATTATAATATAAGAAATGTAATAAGTGGTAGGTTTTGTTTTCGTAGTAAAAATTGTAACCTGAGATTTTTGCATATATGCATTATACTCTGTTGCCCAATAATCCCGAAAAAGTGTTGATAAGTGGTTGTGTCTCTCTGTACACGCATAAAATCGAAACGGCTAAACGTGGAATGTTTCATATATATAAGTAAGATTTTTCGGTGAATATTTCGTAAAACGAAAATATTTATACAAAAGAGATAAAACTTTTTTCATAGAAAGTTTTATAATCCGTCGGAGATAAAAGTCCACCTAATTGAATTCAAAAAAAAAATCTGTGAATTGTTTATAAGTCCAAATTTTAATATTATATTTGCACGTATAAATTTTTTTTTAGATTTGTTCTGTTGACTCATTGTCACATCTAACTGCTAAAAAATATGTATATATCAGAATATTTCAAAAATCTTGTTTGAAATTATTAATGCAATAACCACTTATTTTATCTTAAAAAAATTTGCGTTTGATAAAGTTATGGATGATAAATATATTTATAATAGTTAAAAGTATGTTGCTTTAATAAAAATTATTACGTATGGAATAGTAAAAAATATTTGAAAGAAAACTTACATTATGATTTTCCTGTAAGAATAGTTGGGTCTGTGGTGGATATATATGATTTTTTTTTTATTTTTAATTAACCGTTACTACCTCCTTTTTTGATCACGTATATGAAAATTTTGTAAAATGTATTCTTTAAGCTTTAAAAATATTCAAACAAAAAAGAAGTGCATATGTATTTATTTATTTTTCTATATTTTCTACAGCTTCAAAAATTTTATCCTTAAGTAATATCCTTAAGTAATCATATACATCATATATAAGTTTTTTCTTTCTATGTACGTTGTATCTATGTGCAAACAGGAATATCTAAATCTACCGCTATTAAAAAATTCAATTCAGTAAATTAATTTTAAAAATTTGCATGGCAGCTACCTAGGCGCCATTGCTCTTACCACTTATCATTAACCAAATAATCAAAATTTTGATAAGTTCTTTTTACACCTAAAGCATATTTGAAAGTAAATGAATAAAGTTTGATTGGTAAAACCATTCACTAATCAAAAAATTATAACTTAACTATTAATAAGTAGTTAATGCAATAGGGCCCCAGATATCAATTGGATCGATTAATATAAGGACACTAAAGAGTTTTTGTTAAATGGTTTGGAAATTTCGTTTCAAAACGTATAATTCGTGGTCGATGGATATTCATATACCTATAGAATTTAAAATAAAGTGCGAGTTCATAGTTGCAGAAAAAATTGTTTGTTCATGTTATCCTATCTTCCCTTAAGTTTAAAAACTGTTAAATATCCCTTAAGTTTAAAAACTGAATACCGGGTTTACAATTATAACTTAACAGATTTTTTGAAAATAGGATATTATTAAACAAAAATTTTTTTTGCTTCACTGCGACTATGAACTCGCACATTCGGTGATGTCCCTCTGAGATCTGTTTTATTTCCCAGTTCCTTCTTAATATTTAAAAATGAATTATTTTCAATATCCAAGCCATAGAATTTGACGGACGACGGTTCCTTTGTTTCTTCCTATGAATTTCATAGTCACTCATTTATAATTCATAGTCACTATGAATTTTATAGCATTATTCATCAAACTAACAAAGCAAAAAATTTTACTAGTGAACTAAACAAAAATAGGGTGAAAACAACAGAGTTTATTTCGACATTAAAATAAAACTGAATACTGGGAATACTAGCGAAAAATAACAACAATTATTCCGTACCTCTCAATCAAAGAAGAAGCTTTTTCCCCATCTAATCTTCAGTAAACTCAATTAATAAAACGTATATTAGGCTAAAAATGGAGTATAATGCATACTTTTAAGGACCCTGTAATGACTCGATAATGTGTAAATAGAACTATTTGTCTAATTAATAATCCCAATATCACCTCACCGCTCACTCCATTCGATCATTGGTGCCCCGTCTGATCACGAACCTTATTTCTTAAATATCCCATAGGGAGAAACACCCGTTCCAAAAAAATAAATAATTTAAAGCCTCCTATTTATGGTAATCATGCCGGGCTATGTCGTCTATCAGGCTTATGGAATCATATTCCATCAAATGTGTTCCCAAAAGTTGATAATACATATGTGTACGATTTCCCTAAATTAAAGAATATTAACATCTTTCTTCTTGATATCCCATCCATTTTTTTTCCATCCCTCATAATCTGACAATCCTAAGTATTCTAAACCCGAATCTCCAACTCCTTCCACATCCTTATCCTCGAACCAAGCTGGACATTTATATCAGACGTCCCACTCTAAAGTTTGGTTAAAAAAGGGCGTTGTCTTAAAGTCTTAGAGGCTCAAACTATTTAAAAAAACAGTGTTCAGTTTAAATGGATAGCTTTCAAAGCTTGCCACTGTCGCTCGTTGAATAAAAAAAAAAACAATATTCTTAACCGTCTTATCACACGACGTTTCTGAATGTGTTGTGAAATTCTTTGTTGTCATAAGACAAAACTTGTTTTTGAAACAAAATTGTTCATAAAATTGTCATTGAGTTGATGTCAGATAACTAAATTGTTGTCATCAGCAATTAGGAATTTAAGAGATTAATTGGAATATTACATATAATAAATACATTTTTATGTTTTTTAATATATATTTCAATGCAATTTTTTTCGCCCCGTTTATCAATGTAGTTCTAGTATCAGAAACCAAACACAAAACTTAACATTTATATTTTGAAATTAAAACAATCAATTTTCAAAGAATGCATTAATGCACAGACTGTAGCATCATGATCGAATTATTAGTGTCAACAATAAATAAAAAACAGCGTTGTTGGCAACAAAAAATTTAAAATTCGCCGCTAATTGGCAAAAAAGAATTTGCCCAAAATTAATTTTTGGCCTATTTTTATGGGAAATATTCTTGAGAACTATTTAGTGTAATGCAATTATTTCTTTATTATTTTGTCTACCAACTGTTCCTGCAATTGTTCCCAAATAATAAACATTAATTTTTTTTCAATAAATTATTTTTTTTTTAAAGCTTAAACGAAAATAAAACTATACTCTTCAATTATATATATATAAAAGAAAATACTAAAATTAGCAATAAACAAAAAAATAAAGTAATATAAAGTAAACTTTTGTGTGCTTGAATGTACAATTCAAACGAGTGTTCAAATTAAATTTTTAAAACTCGTAATTAGTAAAAGTAATCATACACACATAAATATATTACAAAAATATTAATAAAAACATTAAACAAAGATAACCCACTTGACTAATACGTATTTATTAATTATTTAAAATTAATACATTAAAAATCAAATTAAGCATCAATATTTAAAATTTTTAAGGAAACTTGCGTAAGTATTCATTTAACTTGAAGTAAATATTAATAATCTTTTAAAATTAAATTTATATACATTGGTTGAATAAGCCTTCTCGAAACATTCCTTCATCCAAAATCTCATATATAAATATACTAATATTGTATTACTGAAAGTCTAGAACTCTACAATCCTTATATTCTATCCTATCCTGTAAATTGTTGTGACTGATATTTTGTAACTTATAATCTTTGTAAAACTTATCATATAAATAAAACATTCAAAACCGATTTAAATAAATTGCACGAATATTTTAGGAAAAACAAATTAAAAATTAATATCAATAAAACCAAATATATGATTTTAAAGAAATCTGAACCAAATAATTCTAGAATAATTGTTAATGGTGAAATCATTCAGAGAACTTACCATGTTAAGTATCTTGGTTTATATATATAGATAAAAATTTGAATTAGGCCTATCACATTGACTATCCTTGAAATAAAACTATTCCAAGTGAAGCAACTTTGTATAGACAACGCTTTCTTCCCAAAGCAACTATAGTACAATATACATATATTTAAATGTGAGAGCGGAGATCCCATCTATGAAAATATCTGGTTGGGATTTCCGCTCTCAAAACTTTTGTTCCAATTTGTGAATGATAAATTCATTTAAGAAATGCAGAGAATATTCAGATCATTTCATCCAGAATAACTTCTCAAATTGAAATATGTTGTACAATTTTGCCAACGTAGTTCTGGCTAAGTCAATTTACGATGAATTGCTAAACCAAACTAAGTTAAAAAAATATGTAACATCTGTTATACTACAAAGGTTTGGAAATTAAAAATTCTCCGTCTGTAATCTTCAACGGAATGTGTTGTTTCTAGCATTGTCTTATCCTACTTTTGCATTGAAATCATAAATTATTATCATAACACTGTTCAAAACTGTGCATAGAATTCATTTTTGAACTAGTGTAGGTGGATACCTATGATATATACAGGATTATTAGACCAACAGTTTAACAGTGAGCATTTTGTGTCTTTTGGATGGGCAAAGAATTGTATTATTCTCCAGTTGTATTCATTTTCATTTTACTTTTCAGTTTCATTGGTTTATTTCCGTTATATTGGTATATTTTTGATCTTTAAGTTTAGCTAATATTGTTGTTTTAAGAAGACTGAACATTCCAATTTACTAGTCGTGCTAGTTTTGATGTTGTTGTTGTATGTTATAAGATAGCAAGTGCCATCCTAACACGGATTAGTTGTGGGATTTACACGGGTTATTGTGGAATTGTTGTAAAATATAAGGATTAATTGTGGGATATATTTTTATGTATATTTCTAAAAACTAATATATTTTTGAAAGTCATCCTCTGCATAAAAAAAGTAATTTTTAAAGTTTTATTATACAAAGGTTTTTAAAATAAACGGTCAAAAAAATGTTCAATCCTTAGATATAAAAAATCGAAAAATCTAATTGTTATAACAATTTAAATATATTGTTAGAACAGGTATTTGCTATTTTTAATACCTGTAACGTGAATACCTGTCCAAATTCTTTTTTGTAGTATACAAAATTTAAAGCTCCAACATTATATTTCAACATGTATCAAATGTTTTTTTTTTTAATTTTGAAGGGTGACGAAGCTAAAGCCCCCGCAAATTCTAAAAAACCCTGAATTTAAATTTTTTATAACAAGAGTTCTTTTTCTATTCTATTGTTGTATAAAACATACTCTTTTCAATCTATCTAAAACAGTTAACGAGAGCTGCTTTATAGGCTTTACAAAAATATATTTTTCAAATGTGTATTATTATTATTTTTTAATTATTATAACTAAAATTACAATTAGTTTTTAATTTATAAGCAACTAGCACCAGGACTATCGGTTTGAATGTTTGATTATAATTTGTTTAAAAATTTATTAAATTTAGTATTTTCACATTTTTATACATTACTACATTAACAATTATGTTTTCAAAAAGTTTTTTTTTTTTTTAATATTAATTTATATATTTTAATTAGGTAAGAAAATTTTGTATTTTTCTAATATTTTTATCTGTAGGCTGAAATAGGAGACTTGACGGGTTCATGTTTTTGAAAATTGAGGAGCGGGTTTGAGTAAGTGGTGTGTATTCTGATAGAATGTGTGTAATGGTTAGCTGGAATCTATTAAAAAATTGACAAAATGGTTGAGCTTAATTTTTGAGTAGGTATGAATGTGTTAAGCCTAAAATAGGAGACTTGACGGGTTCATGCTTTTGAAAATTGAGGAGCGGGTTTGAGTAAGTGGTATATATTCTGATAGAATGTGTGTAATGGTTAGCTGGAATCTATTAAAAAATTGACAAAATGGTTGAGCTTAATTTTTGAGTAGGTATGAATGTGTTAAGCCTGAAATAGGAGACTTGACGGGTTCATGTTTTTGAAAATTGAGGAGCGGGTTTGAGTAAGTGGTGTATATTCTGATAGAATGTGTGTAATGGTTAGCTGGAATCTATTAAAAAATTTAAAAAATGGTTGAGCTTAATTTTTGAGTAGGTATGAATGTGTTAAGCTGCTACTTCCTAATCTCATCCTAAGAAAGCACCGATTCATTTTGACTAATGTAGTAACTGGTAGTTTAATAGCTATTCGTTCTTTATTGATAGTTTTATATTGGTGTGTATCTTGCCCAGTAAGTTTTTATGATATTTAAAATAATTATGAATGACTTATAGTTAACTGATTCATTATAAAATGGCATAAATATGTGAAGTGGAAATCTGAGAGCAGATCTAGCAGTAGTATTGGCCAATTCGTTGCCAGATATTCCTATACGACTCGGGACCCATTTGATTTTAATATTATTTTTCATATTAGCAATGATTCTTAAAACTATATTTACAATCAAAATATAATCCCAAAATTTTTAATCTTTAACATTACAAATATTTTGGTTTTTAAAATCAATTTGTACATTATTACAATTAATTTTTGTGCCAACATGTACTTAAGTGTTTTGTTTTTTTCTACTGAAATGTTTGTACCTGAGAATTGTGACCGGTTATCTATTCCAGGTAGGATTTCGGAAAATTGTTTTGAAATTTCATTATGGTTATGTTTTTTTACTAATTATATATAAATTGTCATCGTAGATGCAATGGTATAGGTTTTTTTATTTCAAATAATTTTATTAATATCCTCGAAAGCTATTAGGAACAAGAGATAGAGGGGAGCCCTATTATGGGATCCCATTAAAGAGAGAATAGGTAAGGGATATTATGTTATTAACTCTACACCGAATTTGTCTATTTGTTACGAAAAATTTTATGAAGTTAAACATTTCGTGACCAACTTTTCATTCTTGCAGTTTTTTTAGTATAACGTGAGTCATTTTGTCAAAAGCTTTTTCGAAGTCGATTGAAAGAATTGGTATGTGATTTTTTGACGATAGATTTTTGCAAGTAAGATGGTCTATATATATTAGTACATCTAGACGAGTTTGGTTTGAAACAAACTTAATTTGGAGTTAGTGATTTGGAAGTTGTGAGAAACCGCATGAGTCTTTTGGATACCAGTGGTTCCAGAATTTAGCTCAGACATGGTATTATTGAAATAGGCCTGGAGTGTATGTTGAGGTTAAACTTTTAATGTTCTGCTAAATCATCACGGTAAATTTCGACCGCATTTTTTATAAGTACATTGTGGGATGGATTTTTTTGCTTTTGCTTTTCGCTGAGCGAATAATTTGTTGAATTGAGCCTATTTTTCTATTTGTGTTACCTGTTTGGGATATTTTCTCATTGAGCTTATGATTTTCCAAGACAAAAGTGATAACAAAATAGGAGAACATAGAGTAAGATCTATATCGAAAAAGCTACCCCGGGTTGAAAAGTGCTTTGGGCTATCTTTGTATAAAACTGATAAGTTTATGCTCAGAATAAAGTCTTCAATAATTTTCCCTTTGAAATTGTGAGTGAGTGGACCCCATAGTGGACTCAATGCATTGAAGCCGTCAGCTAGTATTATAGGAGCATAAATATTTGAAAGTAGATTTGTGAAGTCAGAATTGGAAATTAATTGCTACGGAGATATGTAGATAGATATTAAAGTAATTAAGATACTTTATTTTGATGGTTATGACTGAAGGCCGAGCATTTATGTCTATGATTTGAAAAGGAATTCATCTATGAATGTCTGCTTTTTGTTTGATTCTGAGGTTGCAGTCAAAATTATTGAAAAAGCCAATGTACTGTTTTGGAAAAATTGGTTTTGGGAATATAAAATTTGTGGGATATGTAATTTTATTATTAACTCCACTTCTTGGTAATTATTAATGTAACCTTTCATATTTCATTTAATAATATTTAAAGTTATTTTATTTTAATAAAATTAAAAAATTAAAAATAAAAATTACTAAAATTGAATATTATTTAGCTCAACATACGAAATTTGATATTATTAAAATAGGAAATAGTGTGAAGGGTTATTTTATTATTATTTTTTATTCAATATAGATAACAAAAAGAATTTAAATCTAATCCGAGTCTGAAATTTCTAGAGAATCAAAGTTTATTGTGTTTGGTGAAGATTTATTTTAACTAATTGTGTCTGCAGGTATGTTTGATTGTATGAAATATTTGTTTGATTTAAAAAAGTTTAGTGGAAGGTTGCATTGGTTGGAGGGCGAAGTTTGTATATTTGGAATATTATTTGTTGAATTATTATTTTCTGTTTCAGTAGTAGTTGCGTTGGTTAGTGTTTGTATGTTGGAAAAAGTTGAATCTATTGAAGAAGTTTAGGTTAGATTTTTATTTATAATTTTATTTAGGGTGGATTGATAATTATTAGAAGGCAAAGAGTTAAGGTGTGGTCGTAAAAGTAAATTTTTTAGTTTTGCAATGGATATAAAATCAACAGATTGTTTTTGTTTTTCACTTTTGAAATGAGTTTCCATCGCTAATCTTGTACAAATTAGTAGTTTTAAGGTGGATGTGTCCCACAACAAACTTTGTGATTCACTTTCAGTTTCACTCCTGTTAATTTAAATTTAAATTAATTCACAAAAAAAGATATAATATTTTCTTACTAACATTATTAATCATAAAAATAAAACAACGCTGAACGCTCAAAAAACTGTACCTTACTACTTGGTAAATTGATTGTAAATAAAAAATTTAGTTTGCATAGTTGACGTTTACTTTACACATATTTCACATTTACGACCAGGTTCAGTTAGCAATGATTTTTTACATAATTTTTGGTCGTAAATTCAAAATATGCATATTGACAGCAAATTTACATTTACGACCATAAGATTATTTGAAGGTGAAGAATTTTCTAATTGTTTTGGATTTACTGCTGTTTTTGGCTTGATTAAATTTGAGTTAATTTTTGAAATATTAATAGTGTTCTTGGTGATTGAGGAATAAATTTGACTATTATGTGATGATACAGAATTGTTTTGATTGTAAATTTTGTGGGCATCTCACTTATTCACTGTTTAACTAATTATGTTTGAACTATATATATTAAAGTTTTTGGTTTTATGTTCAAGAATTTATTTTTTATTTTTAGGCTATGGTTTTTGATACGATTTGTGAAAATTATGAATGAAATGAAAAGATAGAAGAGAAATTAAAGAAAGTAAACACAAACGAAAAAAAAAAGAACAAAAGACACAAAGGTTAGTCGGTTGTTGTTCAAAAGTATAGAGTTGTCATACGGTACTAAAATTAACTGTTTTACGAAACTCAATTATTGCAAATTTTTTGGCCCCACATTTCTGAACGGTTCAAGCTAGAAGCTTGATATTTTGGGAGAGTTAAATCCTCAAAAATTAGTAGGAGTCGGTTAATAAAATTTTTTGTCACGCTCCCTTACTGCTTTTACCTAAGGGTTTGAAAATTGAAATTTTGCTTTTTTTAAGCATCAGTATCTTAATTACCTGCCTAAATCTTTTCTTAGTAATACACAAAATTTAAAGCTGCAAAAACGGTTTTTTTTAAAGGGTCTCTTTAAATTGCAGAAAGTGTCTTTTAGTTTTAATCATTTTTGCTTAGATAACAAAATTCTAAGTAAAATTTCAAATTTTGTTGCAATTTACTATTTTATAACTTATGATATTTAATATATTTTTATATGTTAAAATATTTTTGTAACTTAATTTTATAATTATTTCAAATTATTTACATAACTCTTTGTTATTTTATTGTAGTTTCATTGTTTTTTCAAATCACGATATCTCAACGAATTTTCATGTCAAAAAATGAAAAATACCAAAAAAAAATAAAAATAAAATGACATTTAAGTTGTTCAACTTACCCATACACCATACAAACAACTCGGAAACTAAAAACTCCTCTCACAAAAATCAAAATTTTTTGATTTTCTTCAAACCAACTTTTCAATCTTCAAAATGGTCTTTTAACCTGCCCATACACGATTCAACTTCGCAAGTACGCGTACTAAGTTGAAAACCTGGTCCATCGTGTATGGGTGCATTATATATAACTTCTGTATTAATTTTTTCTCTTCACATTCAGAAGAATCACACAAATAAAAAAAACTTACATTTTTATTTTTATAATTTTTGACATAACTTAAAAGTAAAAACAAAAAATTTATAATGTTTACCAACTTTATAAAAACACTTCACCTCAAAATAAAAGTCTTCTAGAATAGTCAGACGTGATAAATTTTTTTAGAGGAAACATAATAGAGAAGCGCATCGTATGAAGTCTATCAGAATAGGGGTGATAAAATTTTTTTTACAGAAATATTACATAATTTTAAAATCAATCTGGTTTTCTTAGAAAAGTAAAAGAAAAGTTGCAAATTTTATGGTGCAGTTGTTATTGTTAGATTACTAATAAAATTTTTTAAACAAAGCTATCACTTGTTAAACAATCATATAAGGGCGCACAAACATTATTTTTTTTTCCTTTTAGAACGAAATTTTCCCATTTTTATTTGAAAAATTGTACAAAAAAAATATTTTGGTATGTACATGTATATACATTACGTATATGTATCAGAAAATTTCTGGTTTTTTTATTCTTCTATGGTATACGTCTATCACAATTTTTGAAACACACTTTTTGAAAACAAAGAAATTGACTGATTTTAAGTGCATTATGTTGTATGCGAAGATTGAAATTTTATTATTATTTTCTTAGGTATATTAACATTTTACTAAAAAATTAAATATATCATTGTTTAATTTTTTTTGTTGTAAATGAGTTAAAAATGTTAGCATCCCAATTTTCATCAATATAATAGCCGTAAACGGTTGAAATAACATAATTTTTAAAAATATTAGAAAAAAATAAAGAAAAAATTAGAAAAATTTGCGGTTTACCAATTGAAGATTATTTTCTTTAGCTTTATATTATATTTTTTATATTATATTTTATTCTTAATTTAATTCCATAGTATATATTCCATATAGTCCATACTGTTTATATTTTAAACAATGTTATGTCAATGAGTACATATAAATTATACTATACAAATAGTATGTAGGCTGGGTTTAGTCAATGGTTATGTATTTATGTATAAATCTAAGAAAATGTGTTTGAACGAAAAATCGAAGAGAAATATGAAATACACCATTAAGAAAAATTCTTCACATAATAACTGGATTAAAATTCATCACTAAATTATAAAACTAAATTATCATAACATGTCAAAATATCGATTGTTTTTCTTATTTCAGTAACTCAGGACTTAGGGGATTTATATGTTTAAAAGATAAAATGTTAACATTGAAGCGCTAACATTATACTTAGTTACAAGTAATTCGATTTTCTTGATTGCATAGGTTTATATTCTAAATGAACTATAATATTTATTTTTATATATGTATATAATTTTACCTCATCATAAAACATTGTGTAGTTTTGTAAATCTGCTTTTTTAAAAACCCATGTTTTTTTTATCACTTGTTATATATGAACATTTCTCTATAAATAAGGCATTCAGGATATCTGAAATTTTTGCAAAAGCAGTTTAATTTTATGGCCAAAGTTTTCTCAATATTTGATTCGATTTAAATTAAATAATGAAACCGATCATTTGAAATTATGTGTGCACCGAATATAGTTGGTGTGGTGCAAGAGGTTTGAATAGATGACACATAACTTATATTTTCCTTTAAACATAACTCTAATAAGTTGTATATTTTTTTAATTTTACAAAAAGTAATTAATCGTTCATGCAGATGGGTGTGTTTGAGTTGACAATGTGGGTACATGCAATAAGACCAATTGACTTTATTTCATTATCATATTTGAAATAAAGCAAAAACTAATTTTTTAATTTTGGTATTATTTCAATATGAAAATTTGAAATAAAGCCAATTTAATTTTATTTCAATTTGCTAGCTGTTTTTTAATGTGCAAATAATTGTACTGTTATTTTTTAGAAATTTTGTGAATATTACATTTGCTATTTGGTTGCAAGCTTTTTTGAGAACATTTATATATATATGTGTACGTAAGATTTCGAATTAGGATGGATTTTAGAATTGGATTCAAAATCAGGTTATTCTCTTTTTACAGAATCATTATATATGTGTGTATATTAGAGATTTTGATTTAAGAGATATTTTAAACTTGGATTCAAAATCAGGACTGCCGATAACCAAGAATATTCATTTATGTTTATATAATAAGGAAAAAATATTAGAAAAATATGACATAATAAACAATAATATGAAAAAATAACTATAGGTGAATAATTTAAACAATAAATGAATAATAAAAGAGAATCGGAATTAAAATTGGTCTCATGTTTAAAATATTTTAGGCTTTATTTTATAATTTTGGCTTTATTTCTTTTCAAAAATTTTTTTAAAAATGAAAGCCGAAAATTAAAAAATTATAATTTTGGCTTTATTTCAAATGTGGTATTGCAATAAAGCTAAAAAAGTTAAATTTGGCTTTATTTCATTTGACTTTATTGCATGTACCTGACAATGTCATAGAAATAAAAACCCGAACATTAATAGTGGAGTAAATTGAGCTTTCGTTTTCAGTGCTAGTCTTATATTTACTCTAGGCTGTGGTCCTGCCAAATTAACTTGGTGACCAATAATCAAAATAACTTGTAATAATTTCAATTTGCAAGTTCATAAATAGAGAATTCAACTAAATGTATATGTATATAAAATTTTTGAAGTTGAAAGTTGATCTATTTTTAATAAATTCGTGCAAAGGAAAAATCATGATGTTATTTTGAGAAGGTTTCGTAATGTAATGTAAACTGCTAGTTGAGAACGAAAACATCAAGTACACTATAACATTTACGATTAACACAAATTAATTAGAAAAATTAAGAATCCGAACTATAATACGAAATAATAATTTATTTTTTCAATACATATTAAGTACTTCAACTTTTCAAAATTTCTTAATTGTAATTTATTTAATTGAATTTCTTTTATATTTTTTTTTTTCAGCTGTGAAATACTACATATTTGTGTTTTACATTTTCTTTGGGTTTTTCTTTTATTACAAGAAAAAAAGAAACAAAAATTAATTTTATTCGTAAGTTTAAAATTGTTTATTTAAATATATTTTTTATTTCGTCTAATATGTCTTTTATGTGTATAAATAATATACGTAAATATGTAGCAAACTCAAATAAAATATTATAATTAATAAGAACAAAATATACTTATTATATGTATTACAAAAACAAACATTAGGAAAAGCTGCAGAATCTTAAGAACTTTAAACTAAAAATACTACAAAATAGAAATACAAAAATTTAAAGTAAAAAATTATTTAAAGTTAAAATAAACCTCAAGTTAAAATAATATTAATAAAAGAAGTGATAAAAATTCGAAAGCCAATAATTGTAATAGTTGTGATATAAATATCAATATAGAATTATATTGAATAAAACAAAAAAAAGTAAGCTTTAATAATTAAAATGTTTATTATATATTTTCTGTATATATATATGTATATTATATATATACTGCTAGATATATATATATATATATATATACTGCTAGAGATATATATATATATATATATATATATACATCTATACTAAATTTGCAAACAAATTATTTACAATTAACATTAAAACAATTTCAAGTGATTGGAAACACCGGGTATTTGTTTTTTATGCTGTTTTTTAGCAATATATGTATATATATATGTAATATGAATTAAATAAGAGCACAAAAAACAAGGAATACACATATCGTATGCAATTAAAAATTATTTAACAAATTATTTACATGAATAAATTGTTTTAAAGTGATTGGATACGCTAAGTATATATTTTTTATTTCTATCCTATTTTTTTTAGCGATATATGTATGTCCAAATATGTAATATTAATTAAATAATAGCATAAAAA
Source organism: Dolichopus griseipennis (assembly GCA_963082915.1). Taxonomy (NCBI): domain Eukaryota; kingdom Metazoa; phylum Arthropoda; class Insecta; order Diptera; family Dolichopodidae; genus Dolichopus; species Dolichopus griseipennis. Next base: position 8,225,592 of record OY720446.1, on the reverse strand, counting down.
CCAAGGAATACACATATCGTATGCATTTAAAATAATTTTTATAGGTTTTTACAGCGATATATGATGTTGATATGATAGTTTAATTTTAAACCAAATTTTAAAAAATGTTTTATATATTTACTTTACTAACTTTCGCATTTAAAGTAATTAGACTACTAAGAGATATAGTATCTCATTCTTTATGCATAACTGTAAAAATTTCCTCTTTAAAAAAATGGTAGAAATTTAAATTTTACTTACCAAATTTCGGAAATGACATTTTATATTTTTTTTTTTAAAAAAGAAGTTCTAAATGTCAAATATGTACTTATATCTATAAAATATCACTTTTAAAATCTAAATGTTAATTGTTTATGAAAAATTATTGTATATTGTTGTAAAAAAGTATATAATATTATGAAAAATAAAGATTGTGTATTCATTTTGTGTAGTAACACAATTTTTTCATTTGCAATACACTAAATGATAATTGAATCATTGCAAATTATTTCTAATTTTTCATTTGCAATACACTAAATGATCTAATGATCTTCAGTCTGTACGCTTATTCGTAAGTAATTACTCTCTCAACTAATAAATGAAGAACACTTGCGGCCTGGTGGTCATGATGCTATTTCTTTTGCATACCTACTACAAAAAATACACGAAATTTCCATTTGTCATAACTGGAAAAAATATCTGAACTCAGAATAATTAAACCTTTTAATAAAAACATGTTAAATGACATAGGATTGTTGTGTTATTATTTCTAGGAATGAAATTGAATAAAATAAATAAATTAAAAAAAAAAAAAAAAATTATATCAATAATAATTTTTGATTAAATTAGGGAAACATAATCTACATTTTAGTAGAGTTTGTATTTACCAGAGGGTGTAGTACAAAGTAGTCTTACTGCAATTATACTCACTGTCAACTTACAATAAAATACTGTCAACAAAAATACTACAAAAGAGAAATACAAGTATGTATTTAAAGTAAAAATTTTTTAATAAACCTCAAGTCAAAATAATAGATAATAATATTATTATTAAAAGAAGTAATACAATTCGAAAGCCAATAATAATAATAGTTGTGATATATAGATTTATATTGAATAAAACAAAAAAAAAGTAAGCTTTAATAAATAAAACTTTTTTCTGTGTATCTATATTTATATTGAACTTTCTTATACTTATATTATTTATATTGAATTAGATATAAATATATATTAATATCTATACTAAAAGACCACGGTTTTTCTTTAATCTATAATATGTACGATATATATATGTACGTTTATTGATTAGCATTTATTAGAAACACAATTTAAGAATTCATTTTAAAAAAGGACCCACAAATTGCACGTAGTTTTTCTTTAAATGCCCTACGGCCGGTTATATTTTTACTAGCAGATTTACCTGCTCAGCAAATTAAAAGTTGGAGAAGAGAAATTTGAAAAAATTACTCAGCCAATTTAAAAGTTGGAGCATATTTCAAACTTCTTTGTTGTAAAATAAAAAAGGTGTGATCGATTGCATTCAAATTTTGTATACGCGTTGCTGTTAGACCATGCAGTTCATTCTACTAGACCTTGAAACTTGTTATCCCATATTCGCATGATGATTAATATAAAAAAATATAACTGTGCGAAGTAACTGTGTGAGCTTTGACTCAAAAGTAAATCTTAAAAAAATTTTCGATTTCCATCGAGTCGATTTCCATTATTACGGCACGATTTACAAAGTTTAGTTTTTATACCTAATTTTTTTTTCAATAACATCGACTTCAATTAGACACTGTTTGAGAGGCGCAGAAACGCGCAAACGAGAATTATTTAGTTTACAAATAAGTATAATTTTTTTTATATTTTAATGAAAGAAATTTATCCTCTTTGGTTGGAAAAAAGTTATAAAATACTATGTATTTAAGCATAATTCGCAATAATATTGTTTAAATTTTTACGAAATTGAACTTTTTTATTTTAGATTTAATTAGAAAACGAGGAAAGAGTGTAGTAGAGTAGTCTGTGTCAATTCTGGGATACCCGTATGACCGTAATATAAACATTATATCATCCGGTTAATTACTTTTGGTAAAATTTCAAACATGCGGCTTTATAGGGTGTAGAGTAATGCTGATGCTTATAAAAGAAGAAGTTGTATTAATATTCTAAATTCTGCACAAACTTTGGCCATTACAGTATATTATTTTTGGAAAAATTTCAGATATCCAGCTTCATTAGGTGTAGAATAATGCTCATATAAAAGAAGAAATTGTATGGCAGCTACTCGAACCCACTGCACTACCCCTACTAAATTTTGCAGAAACTTTGGCCATAAAACTAAACTACTTTTGGCAAAAATTCAGACACCCAGTTTTAATAAGTATAGAGTAATGCTCATATAAAAAACAAAGTTGTATTGCAGCTACTCGAACCCACTGCACTACCCCAACTAAATTTTGCGGAAACTTTGGCCATAAAACTAAACTACTTTTGAAAAATTTCAGACACCCAGCTTTAATAAGTATAGAGTAATGTTCATATAAAAAAAGAAGTTGTATGACAGGTACTCGAACACGTGAACTAAAATGGCTGGATTTCAATAGCGATAACTATTGCTATTTAAAGGAATTTGTGAAAATTTCAAAATCCTTGCTGCTTTATTTTTGGAGTTATCGTGCTGACGAACGGACGGATATACATAGATAAATTGTTTTATTTTTCGATTCTGATCCGATCCATACCCTTGAGTCTATGTCTACCCCCTCTTTCCCTGCGCCACACACGTAATGGAAAATTTAGTATACCCTTTGAACTTATAGTCATACGGGTATAAAAACTGCAATTTAACACTAAAATCTATAGATGAAAAATGTTATGTCATTTAAATTTAAAAATATTATTATGATTATTAATTAATTTTAATTTTATTATTATTATTCTATTCGCTTTGAAAATTTTTAATGGAATAACAACTATACAAAAGTTAAAAGTTTTAAAAATATTGATTGAAATATCAAATGGGTTAATATATCGCAACCAAATTATCCAATTAAGCTTTTATATTTTTTGAGGTGAGCACAAAAATTATGAAAAATAGAGTGAGATTAATAAATAAAAAAAAATAGAGTGAGCTTTTGATAAAGATTAACTTGCGTTAATAACAAAAATTCAAAAATTTCATTAAATCTTTCTGCCAAAACGGGTAAACAGGTTAAAACGTAATTAAGCCGGTGAATTTCTGTAATAAACATCAACGCTTGTGCAAAATTTTCTAATAAATTTGATTTAACCATTTAAATACAAAAAAAATTAAATGAAAACTTCATGACGTCGTCGTGCCCAAACAGTTTAATCGAACTCAACAAAAATGTGATTTAACTTTTTTTTTGTACTGCAAAATAACTGTAAAATAAGGAACAAATCTAAAACTAAAATTTTATAACTAATAAATAAGGAATAAATCTAAAACTAACCAGGCTTAAGCCCAGGCTTTCTTGGTTTCCAAAATGTAGGTATTTTTCTTTTTGTTAGTAACAACTTGACATCATTTTCGATTTCTAGACCTCGTATTGCAGTTCTCTAAAATACATTCAGAGTCCCATGCAGAAAACTTATTTTATAAAAATCTATACCGCGTCACATAAAGGGCAGTTACTTACGGAACATATTATATACATTGTTACCAATTTTAATCTTCAATTTTCATTTTGTTTTTAATTTTTTAAATCGATTCAATTATATGGAAAAGAACATAAATTTTATGAATGGTAAATTTAACATAAAAATTTATAAAGTTTTATGAATCTGTGGATCCTAAATCTAATTAAAAAATTTTTACCATGAAAGTTATAATTTAATATATAATGTCAATAAGGCAAATTCAGTTATTAATAATGTTTTTGTTATATTTCAGTGTTCAAAAAATTTTTAATAAATTTTTTATAAAAAAATTAAAATAAGTATTTGAATGGCAAATTAAACCAAAATTATAATTGAAACTGACAGATTAATCCTATAGTGGTCATAATTTTTCTACAAACTTTAAAGAACTTGAATATGTTATACATTAGATGAATTTAACACATTACTTAAATATCTGTCTGACTGAGCTTCATATTAGTTCTTATCATCTTAATTCATATTCTGTGTTATCAAATAAGTATTCTTTAATTTTTAAAATATAAACAATATTTTGATTAAAACTTTAAACATTTCTTTGGAATAATAATGTATAATATATAGAAATATTTAAAATAGTATTTAGATAATAAAACGAAGTCTAAAGTTAAAAGAGTTCGTAATTTAAATTCATGATTTAGTCCAATTAAACCGATTTTAGAGCTAAACCAAATTAGAGGCTAATAATCTTAGGAGTAACTTATAAAAAAAATTTCTTATTCCACTCGACCCTGCACTAATTATGGAACATTGTTTAAATCTGAAAATGTGCTTGTTAAAAACCTCTTTTCATTACATGTTTTTAGTCAATCAATTAATCAAGAGACATATCTACTCTGAAGAGTTTTCCTATTATTCGATATTTATTTTTTTTTAACTAATACACTAATAATTATTTTTATTCAACTAATTTTAAATTAATTATTTTTTAACTAGTACATATTAATTTGCAATAATATATTATGAAATAACCAAAAAGCGATAACAATTCATATAAAATACTAAAATTTCTAAAAGAGTTTCGGTTCTATAAAAGCAAAACATTTGATACTAACAAAAGAAATTTTTTCATAAAAAATCTTGTAAGGTGACGTCAGAGAATATTTTATCTTCGTTTCACGAAAGAGGGTCCTAAAAACTAATTTTGTGGTAGGGATTTTTCTGTTTCAAACCAAAATAACCGGCACTAGATTTTTTCGGTTCTGGATTTACTTACAAATAGAAAAAAATAATTTGTTATTGTTTTTTTTGTATTAAAAATTTTTGAACTTATCGTGAAAAAAAAAAAAATTCAATTTTTTTTTTTTCGCCGAGGAACTTATAACCTTTTCTTCTATAGTACATATACTGAAAAAAGCTAAAAATTTGAGATCAAACAAAAATTCACAAAATATTTGTGGCGTTGAATATTGATTGAAGTTATTATATTTGTCATCTTTCGAATTTGAAATTATAAATGAAGAAAAATTAAATATATATTTTTGGATTATTTTTTTCGATTGACGAAATATAAAATTTAGTTATGAGTGACTTAAGATACAATTATTGGTTTAAGGAGCAGACATTGAAATTAATTGTAGAATTGCAAAAAAAAGTTGTTTGCTCAGTCCCATTAGATATTAATTTCCCTAGAAATCTCTTTTTAAATGATTACTAAATTTACATGTAATATTGATATGTGAACTAAAATTACTTACCTAATAGATAAATCCATTTCTTTTATTTGGTTTTCTTTTTACAAACAATTTTTTTTTTTGTCTTATTTTATTCACAAAAATGTTCATATTAATAAAAAAAAGTAATGAACTAAACAAACTGCTTTTAAAAAAATCACATTTCCTAAAATTACACAATGTTTCATATTGCGTTTTTGGTAATACAATATATAAATTGATAGTATTATAACTTTTTTATTTCATAATTATATAATATTTGCTTTTTGTTAATAACCATTAACCCTCGGTTACTGCCCATGGGGTGTAATCCACCCCAATCAATTTTACAAGACAAAATACATACGAAAAATTGCTGTAGGGGATTCCAAACCAATATGTAATCTCGTTTTGGATATTTTTTTTAAATTTTAAATGTGGGCTTTGATAAAAAAATACCTCGAAAAATGCAATCCAAAATGGGTCTGGGTGGATTACATAATAACGAAATTTTGTTTTATGGTAGATATTTGAGTTATAAGTAGGAACTTTTTTTCGGTTAGCACTTTGATCAACATAATATTATTATTATAATATTATATTATTATATTATATAAATACAAATATTTGAAAAATACTGAAAAAATAAAAAAAAAAAAAAAAAAAAAATTAAAAAAGTTACGGTTTGGGTTCGGTTCGAGCTCACACTCCCTCGGTTGATAATCGTGAAACATAACCACTACACCACACAGCCCTTAAATAATAAACTACATAAAAGTATACGGTATATAAAAGAAGTTTCGTGAATTATATAATATAAAAGTATTTAAATTTTGAACTCACATATTAAATTTGTAAAATTCAATTAAAAAGAATTCATTTTTGAATTAAAATCAAGTCAAACTATAAATTAAAGAAGAAAATATTAAAAATAAAGTGAAATAATAAATATTTTTTAAATAAAATAATAAATATTTTGAATTGCTATAACGACAAAAGAGAACAAAATCAATTTGTGTGAATTGGTACAATTTGGAGGCAATATCATAAATTTGTTTTTAGAAATTTTGTTTTTAATACTGAAGACTGCTGAGATAAATTACTTTAATTTAATAAAATTTTTCTCTAAAATATTGTTCCTGCTGAAAAAAATTTTGTTAACAAACTTTTATTTCTTATATTAAGCTTTCAAAAACAACCAAATACAAGAACGTGGCATGAAAATTGTAGATTTTGTGATAATTTAAAAAATATTTAATTTTAATTTTTTTTTTTTCTTATTAAATGGAGTATTTTTTGTTATTTTTATATATTTATTTATTTAGTTTTTAATAAAATAAAGTTTATATATCTAAATTTGTAGAATTTTTACTGATTTAATCTGAAAAAAAAAAAATGCTTTAAAATATTTATGTTACAGCAGTTCAAATACGCATTTGAATTTATGGGGTGTTTTCCGCCCCTGGATAGTAACTACGTAACGTAAATAGAGGGCAGTAACCGAGGGTTAATTTATAAAATAGTCGTTAAGTCGATTTCATTTGGATTCAGTTGGCAAATAATTCAATATTTTTTTAACGTTAACTTATTTAATTTTAAAATTTACTTTTCGATGTTGATCTGATCCATACCTTTCAGTCTATATGTATTATGTTTAGATCAATGCGTTACAAATACAGGAGCAATTTTAATATACCGTTAAACTATTGTTCGCAATGAAAAATTAAATGAATAACCTGAGATATGCTTTTTAATTTTGTAAACTCGAAATTAAAGTTCATAGAAACTCTAGCTGATGAAGTATTAATAATAAACATAAATCATTGGTATCCATAATAGAATTTTGGAAAATTTCTTCCTAATCCAAATATCCAAATCTATTTAGTTTTGTAGTTCGAACATTATCCATATATGGAAGCACTTATAACTGTTCCAAAATAACTCCGCCTATTAGAGTGCCGACTTTTCATATCGTTCGCAGAAGTCAATTTAATCAACAGATATTATTCTTTTTGTCTATATTGTAATAATTTTTGTATTTGATTAGAGTGCCGACTTTTCATATCGTTCGCAGAAGTCAATTTAATCAACAGATATTATTCTTTTTGTTTATATTGTAATAATTTTTGTATTTGATTTTTAAATTCTGTATCTGTGAGTAATATTATTCAATTAAATTTATATTTTCCATTTGTTAATATTTTTATATTAATGTATTTTTTAAAGATATATAACTATTATTGATTAAGCCATTAATTTGAGAATTAGAAAAAGTTTTTTCATTTTCAATGAAATTATAAACCGGGTCGCGTAAAAGAAAGGTTGGCGATCTAACCATTGTGCCAGACAATTGATAAAAAGATTACCTCCTACGAAGTGTCTATGTAAAATTGATATTTCGTTCTTGTATTTAAATATACAGGTACAGAATTCTTAAAAATAGTTGAAAAATAAGTTTCTTCAGTTTCTTGTTTATAATAAGATTGTGTGGATTTACAGCATATTAAGAATTTCCAAAATAACTCCGTCTGATTAGAGTGCCGACTTTTCATGCGAAAGGCCCGGGTTCGAATCCCAGTGTAAGTGAAAAAAAAAACTGGTTTTTGACTGGATTCAGCTACCATTCGCCATTAGGTTCAAATTATTGGCTTAATTAATAATTTAATATATTTTTAATAAAAAAAATACGTAAATATAATAATATAAACAAATACAAAATGTAAACAAATAATTGAGTTAAAATAATATTAGTCACAGATATAGAATATCATATAACTCAAATGTAAAATTATTGCAATATAAACTAAATAGAACTGTATCTTTTGAAAATCATGTTATAAGACGTGGTAATATCTCATGTTTAAATTGTATGTGGAATTCATTTGATCAGTTCTAATAATATGTATATATATATTTCCCCTTGTTTCGACAGGCACACATAAAGTCAGCCTATAACTGTTAACAGTTAGCACGTAGAGTTGCTGGCAAAAAAAATATGAACCAACCGTTGTTATAGGGTATATTTTTTTTTAATTATACATTTTTTTTAATTCATAATATTTAGAAAAAACTAACTGTTCGAAATTATTTTCAGCGAAATATTTAAAAAGCTCGGATTTTATATACATACATATATAAATATATATAAATTATATTAATCATTTGTGTTTTTTTTTATTTTCTTTTAACAGAAATTATTAAAATGGTCTATATGTATAATATATCTTTACTCTTAAATAAGAATTACTACATAACAATTATTAAATAAAATTGAAATTATTATTATGAACAACTAAAAAATCA
>OY720446.1:8134518-8216774 GCA_963082915.1 Dolichopus griseipennis | reverse complement strand
TTACATATTTTTTTTTTTTGGGATTTTATTTTTGGAATATAATAAAATAATATTATTTAGTGTTATTAATTTTAAACCTTCCTTGTTTTATATTTTTACCTAGGTATTCTTTTTACTAGTCATTTGAACTTTTGTATTTTTTTTTTAATTTTGGAAAAAGTATTTATTTCTATTGTTCAAATGTACACATGCCAACATTTATTTGTATATATATATATATATTTATTTATTTATTTATTTATTTATATATATATATAACTTATAATTACATGAAGATTTTTTACATGAAATTTTCGTTAAAAGTTATTCACTATTTTTGTTATTTTAACTTTGAAATAAATTTTAACCTTAAAAAAGTTTACTATTTTAATACTTTACTCACTTTTCTAAAATGATACATTGTTTTTTTTTTTATTTTTTTGTAAATTTTATTTATCATTTACGCTGTTTTGTGTTGACTTAAATAAATTTGATTAAAGTTTTTGGTATATGCTGGAAGTATTTTTAAAAATAAAAAATAAATTGTTTTTTTAAATAAAACTTATATTTAGTATTATTAAAGATAATTTTTAAATATATTTAAGATAAATAATATAATTATAAACTATATATGAAATACATATTGAGTAGTTTATTTATTTACGACAAAATAAATGATTCTCGAGAAATGAAAAAAATATTTCTTTCTAATAACAAAAAAAACAGCTAATTTTTTTTCCAATTTCAATATGTATTAACAAATAAAAATATTAGATTTTTTACAAAGAGGAGAATTTTTAAAACACTAACAATTTTTTAAGTTCAAATTAGTTTAAATATCAGATGTCCAATAAAAAAAAGGAGAAACAAATATTAACTTAAAAATTTTTTATAAACTACCCATCACAAATGAAAACATATTACATACATACATTCATTAATATTTCTTATTTTTGGATACTCGAGAATCTTGAATTTTATCTACAATTTTTTTATAATTGAAAATTTACTAAAAATAATTTCTATTTGAAATATTTTAATATCTTTACAATTAAATACATATTTATTCTTTAATAATATATTTTTAATTAACTATAAACAACTATATTACATTGTGTTACAAAATTAAATGTTTGGCTTGTAATATCTCTCGGTTCTTCAAAATTAATTTTAACAAGAACTAAACGGTGACGTGACTTAAGGCCTTTATAGTCATAATGGCTTTAAGTCTCACTCTAATGAGACAAAATCATAATCGCGATTTTTTCGCATATGGTTTTAAATAAATGGGATATAAAACCATGTGATCCTATGTTCCATTTTTTAAAATAAAAAATTGGAACTTTAGGAAGTTTTTTTTATCTTGTTTTTTAAAACCTTTTTTTTATCGCAAAATTATGTCAAATAAAATATTTTACTTTCACTTTTTTACGCTTTATTATGGCATCGCAAATTGTGTAGTCACTTTAAAATTAGAAACGAGTTTTAGTATGCATATAGACTCTACGAACTAACATCAGAATAACCAGAGCGCCAGAACTGAAAATGAACTAAGGCTTGAAAAATCGTTTTCTGGCGTTAATTCATTGTATTCTAGTGTTAATTCATTGGATTTTACTGTTAGTTTATTGGATTCTGGTTTAAATCATTCTGGTGTTCTGGCGTCCAAAAGCAAAAAAATTCAAATTACCAAAGGTTCAATATTATACATTTGACACGGTATAAAATCGGACCCGCAATATTATTTCTTATTATATTTATTTTGTACAAAAAAAAAATAAAATAAAAATATACGGCTATATGTCTAAGATTTTTATGTCTTACTCAAATGAGAATTAAAGTCATACGCTTAAAATTTTTCGATTATAGTTTTACGTCTTATTTAAATGGCCTTAAGTCTCGTGACCAAACAAAACAAGCTCGTATTTTTGTTTACGTAAAATTGTACATATATAGGTACTTTATTAATTTTAATAAAACTCAAAGTTATAATATATGAAATATTACCTATTCGCGATAAGCTTACAAACTACAAATTTATTCCAAAATGTTTTAGAAATATATTTTCCACAATATAATGAAAACTTATTCAATATGTATTTCCAAAATTAGAGGCATGTTTTGTTTATATCATAATATATATATAGATATATAAATATACAATAATATAAATAATTTTATAAATTAAAATTACATTTGTTTTTAAAATTTTATTATTATTATTTTTTTGGGTTATTTATTTACAAATTCACATATGTTGGTGTCTGTGGTGATGGTTGTTGAGGTAAATTTGATCCTTGATTTGTATTAACAATGGTATTACTTCCGCTACCAGGATTAGTATTAGACCCCGTAGAACCACTTCCACCTCCTCCTAAATTTTGCAAGTGATTCGATGATGTAGATGACGATGATGATGACGATGAATTTGGCAAATGAACAGATCCACCTGTACAACCTCCAATAATACTACCTATATTACTAACAGTACCAACACCACCACCAATATTTCCCACACCGACACCACCACCACCACCACTTCCAGGCACAACCGATGCTAATACGCCGGGTAAGCCAGGACTGTTATAAATTCATTTTTGTTCATGATGTTTTTTGTCATTTATGTTGTACATTTTGTGTTAATTTTATGTAAAAATCACGTTGTTTTGTTCCATGCATTTGAAAATATAATTTCAATTTGATTTATGTAAATTGTATATACGATATATTGTAAATTTTGTAACAATATATAATATATGTATATATGTTTTTTATAAATATGTTTATGTATTTGCAAAAAGTCGTTTCGATTTCAGAGGAATAATGAGAGCATATAAAAAAGTAAATAAAAAAATCATTCATTTAACATTAATTATGTTAAATTAATTATGTTTATATAAGTCTTACAATATTTGGTGTTTTGTTTTAAATGTTTAAATAATATTAATATATTCATTTAAATTTTTAAAACAAAAAAAAAAAATAATCAGTAATTTTTAATTTTAATTTTAAAAATTGTTGGAAAAATAATATTGTTAAAAAAGTATATAATGTATTTTTCAAAAAATCTTAAGTTTATGAGTAAGTTACGAAATTTTTATTTTGGCGATTTACGGAAATATAATGAAAAATAAATTTTCGTGTAGTACTTTTATATGTTGGCAAATATGTAAATTAATGCATTTACTTTAATTAAAGTTATAATTTATAAAATAATACTTAAAGAAACGCGCAAAATTGTTTCGTAATAATACCTATATGTACATTATGCACAATTATTTTTTAATTTACATTTGAATCTATTCATCATAAATTTTTGTTCTTTTTAAGTTATCGTATGAAATAAGACCAACTAAAGTTTCGAAAACATTATAATAACCGATAAACCTTTATAACTACAATATCTAATTCAACTCATATTATAGGGTTTTTTGTATTATATTCTATTGCCTTATTTTTAAATCGACATTTTAGTTTTGTATATATTCATTCGATTTGGTAAAAATGGTACCTATAATTGAAAACGGACGTTTCCAAGTTTATTTGGTAACTTTTTTCTTTTGTGATTAAAAACCTTCTGAAAATGCTATAATTTTAGCGCAGTTTGTTTTTTTTAAATATTATTATATTTTTGGTCTGGCAAAAAATTGGCTGGTCTAGCAAAAAATTGATTTTTTTTATGGATTTTTTATTTCATTACAATAAATAATTTTAAATAAAACTTAAAGAATTTCAATTAAAATTAGATTTGAAAGCACTTGGCCGTTATCTTAACTAAACAACAAGAAGGAATAAATTCAAAACTTATTTTTGTATTGTTTTGTATAAAAGTGACTTCTGACTGTACTCTTTAAGGTAATTGCAATTTAATTTTAATTTTCATGCAAAAGAAGCAATCAACGAATATATATATATATATATGTATATCAATTTCAATAAAATAACAACAAAAAAAAAAAGCAAAAAAAAAACTAAACTTGTTACTTTCCTCCGTTGATTTGTTTTGCATTTAGCACTATTTAAGATGAAAGCAGGTATAAACATATAGGTAGGGGCTTTAATATTTTGAAGAGTGTTTCAACCGCGGTTTACGTGGTACACAAGAAACATATATAGCATATATAACACCTTAATTACTCACCTTTATTTTCCCCATAATTTTAATTTTATTAATTTACGCTAGTTAATAATGAAATGTTAATAATTTTGTTTTATATATTAACTGTAAACATCAAACTCTTGTTATTACACAATTAATGGATATTAGTTTTCATAAATAACAATTTGTAAGTGAAAATTAGCTAATTTAATTATGAAGTATGTTCACCTAAGAGTGCTGACTCAAATGGTTAAATTATATAAATACTGGAAGCTTTGCTAATTTAACTAAATCATTATTAATACTCTTCAATTCGTCATTTAAACAAGAGTGAACTTAAAAATTAATCTTTACATCATTATAAAAGGCCTTGTTATTAGAAGTCTGCAGGATACATCAAGGAAAAAATTGATGATGCCCAAGGGTATCTCTGGTTTGAATTGTACATTGTAATTTGTAAGTACATACTCGTATATTATATTGTTATTTTTAGTTTATTGCAAGATTAAAATATTATAAAATTAAATAAATTTTTAAAGTGCGAATTTCAAATTAAATTTAAAATTTATAAAAATTTTAAACTGTAAGATATTTTATGTCATATGGCAATATTGCAACAATATAATAATTATACCAGTTTAATTATGACTATTGTGAATAGGAATTAATGAATAAATAGAAAAAAAAATTAGAGGAGAAGTCAGTTTGTTGGAGTCGATGTAAATTATAACATCTTTTGTTAGTTTAATAAAAATTACTACAAAATCAGAAGTGGGATAATTTTATTGTGTTTTATTGAATATTACAAATTTAAGATTACAAAACAAATTTGGCAAAGGTAAAATATATACCTATTGTAAAATTGTGAATAAACACTCAAACTGTAAAGTTTAGTGTATTAAAATTTATAAAAAAAAATCTATAATATGAATATATATACCTAAGTGGCTTAGATCAGTCAAATAAACAAAAATAAGCTTTTACATTACTTTTTTAAATCATTAGAAAAGATCCTTAACTCCTGTTTTCAATTACATACCTATTACATAATATATAATTTTTATCAAATCTAATGAATATCCGAAACAAAACTGAAACATATTACATTTTAACCTAAATATGTATATATATTATGTATTAGCAGAAAAACATAGTTAAGTGCAAATCGATTAGGCATGATTATGTGCACTAAAACATGTTGTTCACTTATGCATATTTACATAAAAAAAATAAATATTTATTGAGATCTATGTATATGTATGTTAAAACAATTTGAATAGTATAAATCAAACGGAACAATATAAAAAAATTAAACCTTATTTCATACAGCAAAAAAACAAACAACAACAAAATTAAACTTCATTCAAACCAAAATAAAAGCTTATTCAAATTTTTCCGTAAAACATAAAATATGGCGCACTAACGACCCTTTACTAAGTCGTTAATAAGAACTTAAACTATGCTAAGACACATTTAAGGTCAATATTTTCGTTAGTTATAGGTGTTATGTTATAACTTATAAAAAATAAAAAACTAATTGTAACAAAAGCTGAAAGCTTCAATTAAGTATCTTTTTTTTATTAGTGGCAGTTTTTGACAGATAAACATATTTTTTTTAATAAACTGGGAAAAAATAATAAAAAAATATTTTTTTTCAATAACTACATATTTACGGGTATATTTACCTATAAAATGATATCTACATTTACAATAATTTATTTCAGTACCTATCCAAAAAGTGTCATTGATACCAAATTTTAAAGTCAAAACATTAATATCCTATCTACAATGAGAGAGCGGAATGAGAGCGACATGAGAGCGTCATTGTAGATAGGCTATAAAAGTCACAATTTACAACTAATCTCCTACTATATTAATGTGGGAATTAAGAAAATGTCATTGATAAGAGCCAAAGAAACAGATAAGAATTTTATATGTATATGACATATGAGAAATCTCAAGGTCAAAAGTTTCTTAGAGAACATAATAGTTGACTGATAGTAATTTATTCAGTGAAGCATAAATCCTTTTGAAAAAGAGTTGTAACATTCTAAGGAACTTTTGTACCTGGAACTTCTGACTCAAAAGAAATGAATCATGACACCCTTAGCCAAATGAGGTAAATTAGGATAGATTTTAGAGTTGTCTTTAAAATCAAAATTTAACGATAATGATGTATAAATTTGATTTTGAAGTCAAATCTAAAGCCTCTTCCAATTTATCTAATATGTCTAAGACATCTATGACCCATTATTTTAAGTCGGAAGTCTAATGGCCACATGTTTCTAGGGTGTCACATATGTTCTATTTTAGGGATTATTGACCCTGGAACTTCTAGCACGTGACCACAAAAACGAAATAAAAAATGTTGTTTAATTTTAAAATTCAATGACAAATCTTTTAAATAGTACGACTTGAAAGTCAATTTTATAGTAAACGCCAGATGTATTAGCATTATAGATGGACAATTTCATTTTCTCTCTAATATATTTTATATAAACTTAAAGAATAAATTGTGTGGTGTCATATTAGAATATAATTAATAATTTTACAATTTTTACAAATTTTATGCGTTTATTTTAATGTTTAAAATTGCTTTTAATAAAATAGGTGTCTTTTATAATACGTAAAAACTAGTTAATTTTATAACATTTTAAAACTGAATGCTTTAAGCGGACATGAAAATATCAGCTCGAAAGAAACTATTTTTTTAAATAAATTAACCTAAAAAAACCGATTTTTTTTCAAAATCTTCCATCTATTTATTCCATTTAAATACATCCTTGGACATTGTGTATTCGTATACTATAATTATAAGAATTTTTTATAAGTAAATTGGACATCAAGTATAAACGAACAGAAGTTAAGAGAACACGTAACCTACACAAAAAGCGCTTTTAAGGTTTAAAATAGTAATTTCATACAAATTTAAAAGTATCAAAGTACAATTAATATAAGAATATATAAAGTATTTATTTTTATATCAACTTATTGTTAAAATACATATTTATTTATTCAATAATAACAATAATTTAAAAATATGCAAATAAAACATTTTACATTACTATAATAATTGTATTTTAAATATCCAAAGTCAACCAACCCTCTTATAACGTGATACTCATCATATATTTGTAAAACCAATGAAAATTATACTTTATCTACAATTATTTGAAAAACTTTTATTCAGGGTACAATGAATCAAAAGTATTGATCATAAAAATGCTCCCTTAATAATTGTGAGTAAATACTAAATAGATAAAAACTGTGTGCAAAACGAGTATTGGTTCAAATCTGGTCCTTCAGTAAGTTCAAAAACAAAACACAAATATTTTTGCACAAATAAAGGCAAAATAACAAAATTTTTGTCGATTCATCAAAAACAATACGTGTATTTCAATGTATGAGTTTAGCGTTAAACTGAATTTTATTATTGGGAGTATTTTGAATAATTATCATCAACGTTAAACACTTTTATGAAATACTAGCATTTAAAAAAATTTGTTAAAATAAAACTTAAAATATGGGAAAATTCTTATAAAATTTAATATGTACATAGTCTTACTGAAGCAAATCAGAAATTTTTTCGTCTAAATTGAAGTATTCGTACATATATTTCTAGAAATTAAGATAAATTTTTGCTACGAACAGCTTAATTTACAACTAATTTATATTAATTTTTTGGAACTGATTACAAGTTCTAATATTTTATATACTACTTTTTATCCAATTGTTGTAGAAAAATTCTAATTTTAATTTAAATATTTTAAATAATTATAAAGTTTTTGGTTTCCATAAAAAAAAAACATAACTTCATATACCGTAATAGCCGAACCTATAAACATTTCCTAGATATACATTCGGAGAGGGGTTGCGAGCTTTTAAGATGACGTCATCACATAACGGTACTATATATCTCAAAGTTTAAGAATATATAAATTATTAGTAGCGATCGGGTCATCTAGTGGCTCTAGCTTGAACCGTTTAGAAGATATGTGAGACCAAAAATTTTGAAAAATATAAGTTTTGTGTAATGTTAAATTTAAGTACCGTATGGCAACCCTAAACATTTGCCTGTTAAAAATTTATATAATAATTCAGATTGAAAATATATTTAACAGAACTCTTTTTATAACCATTTAAATATAGGGCCTTTTCCAACTTTGGGGGCTGTAGCCCCGTAACAGGTGGGGCTACAGAAAAAAGTTCTTCTACGAAATTATTTTTTTTGCAAAAACTACCCATGGTTAAAATTTCTTTACTCTATTTCAAACGGTGTAAAAGTTTTTGTAAACATACGAACGGACGGACAAAGTGAAACTATATAGGCACATTTTTACAAAATTTTTTGAAAATGTGCTAAAAAGGCAAAGTAAATGTATGAGAAATAAAGTATGAAAATGTATTTTTATTTATTTCAGTTTTGCATTTATATTCTCTGGTGGGGCTATTTGTCAACATATACCCTACTTATTATTAGCCGTTGGAAAGAGTGTGAAAAGACCTTTCTAACAGTATAATAATAATACAGGATGTTTTTGAAAATTTCACACTTATAGTAGTTTTTTTGAAAGTTTGATTTTTTTTTTTTTGAATTTCTACACGAAACTGGAATATCTCAAGAACGGTAGCACCGATTCAGATGAAACAAGATGTATATTAAAGACAATATCATGCCCTACAATATTATAGAAAATGGTTTATTACAGGAAAAATATATAAAGGTTTAATTTAAATGCTACAAAATTTTAGGATTTTTCTGCAATGCATTTTTCGACCACTAAATGGCGCCATCGTCACTAATAATTTATATATTCTTAAACTTTGAGATATATAGAACCGTTATGTGATGACGTCATTTTGATAGCTCACAACCCCTCTCCGAAAGTATATCCCATTTCTTACTCTGTTAAAACTTATTTTATAGTATTTCATTTTATATGACGACAGTTATGCAAAGTATTTTTTGCCCACTCGCACTTTTCAACACAACATTTAATTATTTTATGGTTTACGAGTTTGATAGAATCAAAGATGGACGACTGCTAGTCAAAATGGAACAGTTGAAGATTTGTATAGCAGAAGAGTAGAATTATAAAAAGAGTAGGATTGTAATGTAATTGAATGTTATGAAATATTTGTAAATACCGTGTCATAAGTGACATAACGTTCTTGGGACATTAACAACGTTTGACTCAAAACAATATTTTACAGTGAAACTTTAAGCACTAAGAAAAATAGACAAAGTAATTTTATTAGTTAAAACTAGTCACAACTCCCTTTATCATTTAAGGCATTAAAACTTAAACTTTAAAGTTTACAACTTATAAAACTTTAATAATATATTTTAAATATCTTTAAAAAAACTACAATATTAAAGAAAATACTTTTAGGCTCTACTGTACAAGATCGAAAGTCTTAACCATAGCAGGATAAAAAATCAGCGACTGTTTCTTTTCTGGAAAATATATTTACGGGGTGGGTCAACTTGATCAGATTGATTTAAAAAGCTTAAATTGTTGAACTTTATTCACAAAATACAAAATTTTTGGACAATCTCATTATGAACCAAGCTCATTTTTATTTAAACGAATATATCAATAAACAGAACCGCCGAATTTGGGGTACGGGCAATCCAAGAGCAATGCATTAGCGCGAATTACAAACTTTCAGACACAGTCTTCGGTGGCTAATAGAGTTATCGGTTCATATTTTATTCAAAAATGAAATTGAGCATCCAGAAATCGTCTCAGAGGCTAATACTAATATAATAACTAATTTGTTTTTTTTTGCAGGATTTACTGATGAAATAGATTTACGTTAAGAAACCACAAAAAAATCAGAAACTAAAGGAGAATATTTGCACAGAAATCGCGCAGTATAATGAAACATTTTTGAAACAGCCATTTACTGAAAACAGGAAAATGGAAGCCATTTAATGAATGTAATTTTTCACACATATCTTTAAAATTTAATAATTTAGACATTCATCTAACAAAAATAAAATAAAAAACTTATTAGCATTTCAAATCCGTCAGCCTAAGTTATATATGTAAATTTATACCAAACTCTGAATTTACGTTAACAAACGATTACACTAGAAGGGCACAGTCTCGACGCAGTGTAGTGTTTTCTATTCTTTTATGCATTTCTTCAGAGCATATTCACATTGAGAACGACAAGGAAAACGATATAACAGTCTCGTACCGGAAATCGTTTTTTGTTTTTGCCGTCCGATGTCCATTTGCCGTCCGTTGAAAATATTAATAACATATGCTGATATGCATCAATTAACCAAAAAAAACAAAAATCACGGCTGTATCACGTCAGTGACGACAACGTAAGTTTTGAGATAAAAAAAAAGGGTTGGTTTTTTTGATATACATTTTTATGTTAATGTTATTTTTGTTGTAAATAAATTTTTAAGGACGTGATTTTTTTGTGTGTCAGTATAGTGTGTATACAAAATGTGGTGTCGGTATGTCCATGATTTTTTTTGTCACTGCATAGTGTGAATAGAAAATACGGTGTCTGCACTGCATCGGCGCTGCGCCGGTCTAGTGTGAATCAACCTTAAGTTATGAACATTTTTATTATACTTTATAGTTACATAATCAATGTTATACAAATTCTAATCTAATATTTTATAATAGATATATATTTTTTTTAATATTTTTGTCAATCTTCTGCGTTGCCTGTAAATTCGGCATTTAAAAGCTGTTTAAAAATTTAGAATATGTATAACCTTGTTTTTTTCTTAAGTTTTAAAATTACATATTCTAAAAAATTCGTAATAGCAATTATCGTAAATAACTTAAAATCTTTGCAAGTTCAGAATCTGGTATTGTTATCATTTATATTTTTTTCATAATAATTTTTTGTCTTACTTTTGAATTTATATGCTGTAAAGTTTAGATTTTTGAGTAATTTGTAAAATACCATTCAAATAATCGTCTAACAAAAAAAAAAAATGAAAAAATTTAGTAAAATATCTATTCTTTCTAAGTTATAACAATTTTCTAAGTCATAACTTACTGTGGGAAGTTTTAACTCGTTACTTTGTTTCAAAAATCTCTTAGGTAATTATAATCTATAAAGTAAGTCATAACTCCCTAAAGAAGGAATAACTATGAGAGTTAAAATACATTATCAAAATTAAGGCATTAATTAAAAAATATATATGTATATATTTTTGTATTTTCAGGAATATGGATAAAACAAAAATTGGTAAAATAAAATGGAAAATAAACTTAAAAATAATACTGTAAAAGGCAAATAAAGAATGAACTAATGAAAAATACAATTTTTCTCTACAAAGGACGCATTAATTTCTGAATAATGTTAGAAATTAATGAAAACACGAAGTATTTGGGTTGATTTAAACACGATTAATTGGTTATTTTCGAATTGTCTAAAAAAACCGCTTTAATCCATAATTTCTAAATTATTTAGCATTAATCTCGTTATAGAAGGGTTGGCTTTGTTATATATATTAAATAATAATTTAAAATTATAAAACAGTAAACAAAAATTAAAATAAAATAAATTCTAATTTAATTTAATTTGTTTAAATATAAAAAGTAATATTTAGAGGTGTATTGTGTGTTTTTTTTTGTGCTTTTATATACCTTATATAATAAAAACCCAAAACTTTAAATAAAGGAATAAAAAATTAAAACTTCTTGTGTGTGTGGTTTTTATTCAAACTGTATTTAAATATTTAAGGTGATATTTTTAATAGACTTATAAAATATGGTTATATAGAAAAAAAGTAATAACAAAAAGAAAACCAAATAGTGGAAACATTTTCTTATACAAATAAAGAAACTAAACTAAGCATATGAATTATACTTATGAAATTGAAATTAACAGCAGGATTTGCAAAGTTTCAAAATTCGTACAAAAAAATAATAATTAGATATAAAAAAAAATTATAATTTAAAAGGTTAATGTAATAAATATATATAAAAATAATTAAAAGTAACTGAGTTAATTAAAATAAACCACCTAAACTAACTTTCTATTACATTTTATTTTTAATTCAAATTTAATAATTTTACCTATCATTCGTGTTTAAATAAATTTTAATGAAAATTCTCGTTTTTTTTTTTATTTTTATTGTTTTATTATTTTCTTTGCTTAGTTATTTTTAAATCGCCAAAAACGTAAAAGTACTAATAGAATTTAACACATATTGTGTTATAATTATTACGAAATTTTATGGAATTAAGAAAAATCTTGAGAAAAAACGGTGTGCTAATCGATGATTTTATGGAAGCGAGTAGATCAGCTTGACCTTTTCAGGCAGACACATTTTATTAAATATGATCTGACTAGAGTTTGAACCTGAGACCTTTGAAAGGCCGACGTCCTGACCGAATATTTTATATTTGTTACTAAACCGAAATTCGAAAAAAATTAAGAAAATTTTAATATCATAATTTTTAGAAAAATTTCACAAAACAAAATTTAATTATAGAGTAATTTACAACTTGATATTAATTGCTAAATACTGATTTAAATTTCATTCAAAATTTGCATCTCAATTAAAAATATACAAAATTTTGTATGAACTATGCATACTATTATTTTTTGTAAGTAAAGTATTTCAAAAAATCTTTACAAAATTTTAGACTTCTACGATAAAGCAACCAACTATAATTTATCCAACCAATCAACTGTTTAAAAGGTTGAAATTTAAAATATGACATAGTAATCTCATAAAGAAAAAATGTGCAAGAAAAAAATTTTTTTCATTGATCAATGTCTTTTGTTGGTTATTATATACTTTTAATTGAACTTGCCTTTGTCTATGGCTTTATTTTTCATTCCGTCAGTTAGTGATACATTTATATTAGATTAGAAATCTTAGGTTAGCAAAGTGGCTGACGGTGTAAATAGGTCTGAGTTCGATCCTTCTTCAAAGATAAAAATTTTTTTGTTTTTTTTTTAAATTTTTTGTTATTACTTTCATATTTAGTATATTGAAAATCACGAGTTTTAAAATTTAGATCTTATATTCATTTCGAAATTGAAATAAAGAATATTGATGAATAAATTGAACTTGTGGTCTTGCTATTCATTTCCAGTCCAAATTTTGTGTTTTAATATATTGTTATAAGACCTTTAAATAAACCACTTTATATCTCTTAAAAAATTCATTTTATATTACATTTTCTTGTATTAAACATTAATATATCACAATGTACAATAGGGTTTAGTACATTAGAATAGCAGCAACCTACTTATTACATTCGAGTAATTTTCTACAAATACAAAATTTAACCACATATACTAATTACCTCTCTGTATGAACCACAAATGTAATATTATGATTATTAGGAAATCTGAACTAAGAGTTGAGTTCTACAAAACTTAAAGCAATATTATTATCAGTCAGGCTTGTTATCAGTTTTAATCAGTTTTAAACAGTAAAGATCAAGTTACACAATGAAACAAAACTATTACCAAATAACAAAACATGTCTTTATGTTATTTACTATATTTATAGCAAAGAACATAAAGATTAGAATTGTATTTATAAATTTATTTTTTTTAACTTTAATTTTTTTAAGTTAGTAAATATCTATTGCTTTTTTTTGTTAATTTTATTGTAAAATATTTCTTAATAAATTCGTACCTTTCTTAATTTAATTAAAACATCAATATTTAAAAATTTAGAAAATGTTGCTAGAACAAAGATTACTTTAGTTGGAAAATATTCCTGATAGATCAGAGATTTTAATAAAGTTAGTTAGAGGTACTTTGCCTTTTTTTAATCCTTGAATGGTGCACCAAACTGTAGTAAGTTTATTGAAGATAAACAAAAAAACATTCAATCAAAAATCTCTTCATTAAATAATAATTAACGCTGCAATTGATGTTTTGATGAATAAATCGGAATTGAATATTTTTTTTAGTTACAATTACTATGTTCTGAAATCTGAATTACAATTGAAAAATGTGTAATTAATAAAAAAAACATAATACTTATTTAACATAATGAATTAAATTAAAGTATTTCAATTCATTGTATTTGGCATAGAACTGTCTTGACATTAATCGAATAGCACACATATTTCTAAATAACGCTAAAAAAATAGCAGTATTTATTTGTAGTTATTAAAAATACAATTATATAAATTTAACAAAATTTAATTGTTTTATTTAAATATTAATTTATTCTTTTATAATAAGATATGGTTTGTTTTAATGTAATGAATATTTATATTAAAAATTAAAAATGTATCTTTAATTTTTAATATTTTGATCAGATTTGCTTACCTGCAAGGTTTACACCATTGATTTTGTTGATCTAAGCCAAATCTAGCCCGACATTTTTTCATATTGTTACCTATTTTTTTTTTAATTTATAAATAAAAAGATTTTATTATTATTATTTAATATTAAACATATTTATTAATTTGTTTTTCAAAATATGAATGATTTTTATAATTGTTTTAATTTTGTACTATTACATATTATTGTGATTATGTAGTTTAAAACTATATAGCATTTTGTGTAATACAATAATTATTAGTACATTTACAAAATAAATGCTTAAAAGATTAAATTAATCAAAAAAGGTAGTAATTTATATTTATATATATTAGTAAGTCTTTAAAATTTAAGGTTTTAAAATATAAAGTGCAAATTGTTTAAAGGTATTAAATATTTTATTATTTAATATTTATGATTTAAATTTTTTTTAAATGATTTTAGGAATATTTATTAAGTTCGGTTGACGAATAAAAGCTTTACATTTATTTAGCTTAATTAGAAAAATTTCAAATATGTACAAAATTCTCGAAAATACAGGTGAACAATGTTGACGTTTTTTATTTTTAATTTTTATTTAATTTTCACATATGAAATAACTTGACTAAATTTACATGTGACATTATTTTAAATCATCAAACGGTAAATATTTTGAAATTTTAGTTGTGATAAAGAAAAGTCATAATAAATAAAAGTTTAAATAAATTTTTGAAAAATTAATAATTTTAATTATACATATTTTATAATGGGCCTAGTGAATAAAAATAGTAAATGCTTCTATTAGTGGATTATTAAGTAAGTACTTAAAGTTAAGTGAATAAAAAATAAGGAAAGACTCAATATTAAGCATTTACTTTTTCGGTATAATAAATACTAATATTCTTAATTTTTCCTAGTATTTACTTAAAATGATGTGAATAAAATTCGGTTAATACTTTCCATTTCTAGTAAGAACTTAAAAATTTTGAAGGTATGTATATGGTTACCTTCAGTGTATAAAGATGGCTGCTTTCATGAATCTAAGTATTACTGAGGAAGAAGAAATCTTAGTCCTGACAAATCGAAATGTCAGGAAATTTCGAACCATGGATTTTTCCAGTACAATTGCATTATTTTTAAGCAAGTTAACTAAAACTAGTCTGTCTGCAAATATTTTATTTTCCGAAATTTCGTCATCGTTAGACATGTTTGCGGAGCCAAATACAATGATCAATACATTCCTAAATGCATTAAAAAAAATGCAAATTCATATGAGTCATACATGCTCACATTACATGCAAAATCATGTTTTTTAAGTAAAAACTTATTATTTTTAAAATATAAATTAAATACTTGGAAGTACTTACTTAGAATTTTCCAGCAATTATTTTGAAGTAAAAGTAAACGATTATTCACTTCAAATGAAGTATTTGCTTTTGCTAGAAAGGTAATACTTTTTCAAATAGTAAATACATTTTAGTATTTACTACTTTTTATTCACTTGGCCCAATAATTAACTTAATATGCACAAAAAAATTCAAAAAGAGCATAACATGTGTAAACTTATTGTTAAATATAGGTTTATTAGATTTTAATCATTTAATATTCTAATAATTGCATAACAAAAATTTATTAATTAATTTCCATTATTTTTATATTATAAGTATTATAAGGATTATAAGTAAATTTAGTCGTTTAGTAAATCATTTAATAAAGTCCTTTGTATCTTTTTTTTAATTATTACCATTTTTGATTGAAACAAAAAATACAAATATATAAAAGAAAAAAATCAAGGTAAAAATTGTTAGTTTTTCTTTCATGCTATTATAATTTTAAATATGGTTTATATTTCATAAATTTAGTAAAATGAAATTTAGAAAAAATTGAACATACAATGACAGAGTAATCTTAGAGCATTTAGATTTAAATTAAATTTCTTTAAAAAAAATTTTTTTTTCTATTGTGATTTTTTATTCTGTTGTTACTTAAATGTTTTAAAGTATAAACCAAATTTAGAAGTAATATTGATTTTTTAAATCATATGTACATACATATAATATATCATACTGTATATATATGTTTGTAGATACTATATATTTTAATTAGATAATATATATTTTTAAAACATATATTTTATAGGTATATTAATGAAAAAAATTGTTTTTATATTAATGAAATAGTGGTATTGCTATTGGTTACAGGTCATTTAAAAAAAAAATTTTGCATCAGAAACTTTAAAACTATTTATAATTCGTAAGCAAACAAATAATTTATATATATATATATTGTAAATCTATTGTAAAATTTATTATTAAGGTTTTGAAATAAAGAAAAAAAAACATAAAATATATAAAATTAATTGATCCAAATTTAGTTTCTATCAATATTTTTATTATTTAGATAACTGTTTTTTGAAATTGTAATAAAACAATGACTGTATGAAGAAGTTCCCAAAAAAAAGTCCCCAAAATACAAACATTATCAAAATTATCAAAATAAACAAAAAATAAACCCCACTTTTACGGATCTTTTACAGATGTAAAAAACTTTTTTTTGTTTTCACTTATGGTTTTCGCCAAAATTTTATTAAATAAGGAGCTTATCGAAATCTCGCATTCTTGACAAAATCAAGGTTTTTTCTTTTCGGTTATATAATTGGATTTAAAATCAAGATTTTTCCCTTTTGTAGATTTTAAATATACTAATTTGCGAGATTTTAAATTAGAAAAGTTTCCTTAGTTAAAAAATAAAAAATCCAATAAATCTCTAATGTATTACATATATTATTTTTACGGCAACCGCTATAATATTAAATGCTATAATAGAAGTACATAAAATCATAGTGGTTTTATATGTTCTGGAGAAAGCGATATTTTTGCTTTTTCAAAGAACCAATTTTATAACGAAAACTAAACTTTCTACAGAAATCCCAAAATGTAAATTTTATAAAAATCTCCAAAATTAACGAAAAATTTTGGGGGCTTCTTACAAATGTAGAAAATTTAAAAAAGTTCCAAACAAATTTTGGGGAATTGTTTTGTTTTTGTTTTTGGAGACTTTTTTCGTAAACTCAAAACAATATTATGTATTTTGTTAAGTTGCTATATATGTTTTAAAGTTATACATTTTAGTTAACATATTATAATTCACATACATATATATTAAGAATTCTTTAACTTCTTAAAATACATAATCGAACTAATTGTGTTTTAAAGCTTACATTATACAAAAACATTAATTTGGGAAAATCCTATTTTCATACAAACGTAAAAAAAAAAATAACTAAAATTCAATTAAGTACGACATTTAATAATAAATTTGGAACTTGAACTTTAAAATGTTATAGTATAATTCAAATTCTAAAGATTATGTTTTAATATTAATTTGAAAATTGTTGAAGAATTACTGTTGTTGAAACTATTTCAAAAAACTTCTAAAAAACATGCGTGAAAACCTACTGAAAATCAAATATGTGCAAAAAAATTAGAGTTAGCTGAAATTGAAATTAAATTAACTACATTTAAGGAATTTGGAAATTTTAGTAAAAATAACTAAAATTAAAATCTTTAGTTTTCTTTTTATTTATAGTTATTTTCAATTCAATTCTATTAAATTTTTCTACGTTTACAATTAATTTTTAAATAGTGGTATTAAAATGCAAGTCCTTAAAAAAATAACGTTAAACAAATATATTATGTACGAAATATTTCATTCAAACAAAAAAGAACAAAAAAAAAATTAAAACCTCGTGAGTCGTATGAGGTATGAGAAATACATATATTAAATAGATAACATTAAATAATTAATATAAACATAATTTTTTTTACTATTTACAGTTTTATTTGAAGTATTAGTATAATGATCTTTCATATCCTTCATACATTTTTACGCTTTTGGTTTTATAAATTTGATTTTTTTTTTAAGATCGCAAATAACATAACATTAAAAGTTATAAAAAAGATCCTTTTGAAAAATTTTTAACATTTGCTTTACTTTATTTTATTTATATATAGTTTCGTTACAAAGTTTACGATTTTTCATCCCTTTCGTGCACACAGAATTCTTATTACCATTTATTTATAGTCTAATCAAATAAGTATAAGAATTTGTGGCTAAGCATAAATTTCAGATTACCTTTTATTATTTCATTGATATTTTTTGTGCTTTGTTTATTACTTTTTAAATACTAACAGAATGCAAATGTACTTTTTGCTGCATAAAATTTGATTTCTTGTACAAATTTTTCAAAGAATCGATGGTTAAGTTCTTAAACCAATATAAACGAATTAGCTTGGTTGAACAAAGCCTAATGAACAATGTTTAATGTTTAACTAACTTGTTAATTGTTTTGAGAGCACTAACGGGATTTTAATTTCTCTTATTTATAAAAATGCTGCCATTACTGATCCTAAACGTAACGTAGATTTGCCTACTATTTTTTTTAAAAATTTAAATACTCAAAACCACGAATCCTTAAAACTATGGATTCTGATCCATTACATACATTTGAGTATATATCTTATTTCGATTATTTTAACATTTATTATTTTTACATTTGGCATTTAACATTTACTTTTAATATTAACAACATGAATATAAAAAGGGCTTACTTTAAAAAAAAGTATAATATACAGGATGTTATACCAATAACCTACCATAAAACCAGAGGTTATTTTGAGGTTTAAAACAATGTATTGTTTTGTGTTAAAACAATGTAAATTGTTTTGTGTAAAAAAAAACGTTCTTTTGGAATTGTCGGGTCAATTTGTAATTAAATTAAAAATGTTACAGTGCTCGTTTTTGAATTGGTTAAATATCATTATCTATTCTATTCCAAATACCACTAAATTTCTTTTTGAATGTACATTTCAAATATACAAATGTACATTTCAAAAAGCGGTACAAAATCTCGGTGGAGTATAAATTTTATAAATTTATACTCTTATCTTAAATTTTAAATATTATATATTATTTGTAAATTTAATAAAATTGGAATAATTTTTTTTTTATCCCATTTTATTAAAAAAATTTGAAACTAACTTATTTTTCGATTTAAATAGATATGCCAAATTCTCATATCTTTTTTTTTTTTATTTGAATGTTGAATGTGAAATTTAGTTTCAATATATTTATATTATTTATTTGAAAGTTATTTCGCTACGCCTTTTTGTTTTTATTAATTTTATGACAATATATTAAGGTTGTTTTTTTAGTATTATTAGAAAAAAAAATCGTCCATCAAGATTTTGTTAAAACGAGATTTTGTAAAACGAAATTTCGTACCAGACCCTTCAAATATACATACTAATGTTACCCTACCCATTGCATAGTTACAGCCCCTCAAAGTACGGGAAAGACCTATATTTATATATTTATACTATAAAGGTGTATTTTCAATCCATCAAACGATATCTCTTTTTAAAAGATTTATGAATATATGTAAAACAATGTATACGGTTGACATAAGGAACTTTAATTTACCATATTGCAAAATTCTTGAATCCTTATATCTTTCAAACAAAATTTTTGGAGAATTATTAAAAAATTTAAAAAATATCTTTTGAAATGAAATTAATAAATAGATTAAATAATAGATTTAATATTCATCTTTTGAAATATGTAAAATACATTTCTTTTTAGGAGTGTTTGTGTTGCAGTATTTAAAGTAACCAGCATTACAAATGGATTTTTTTATTGAAAATTTAAAATTAAAATTTCATGCTCAGTCCTTTAATGTTGACTCATCATAAGTGTTTCAATTGCTTAATCTTATTTATTAAAATCGTCATTATATTATTAAATATAAATTATAAAATTTTAAGAATCAGTTTATATGGTCAAATCATTGTTCATAGTTCATGGTTAAAATGTGCACATATTGAAAGTTGCAATGTTATTATTTGGTGCCGTGAAATAACGCCACAACGCTATTGAATGAGAAATAAAGCCATATCGCAAATTTCTTCGCGTATGGCTTCATTTCCAATTCAAACACGAAATAAAACCGTATCATTTTATAAAATTTTATGAAATAAAATCATATAGTAAAATTGATACACATTCTAGTTTTATAGTAAGGAAAGTGAAAAAAAAATAGAAATTGATAAATTAGTTTAATTAGCAAGTTTCTAATTTTTTTTTTATACTGAAATAAAATATGTTAAAAAAGTATTACATTTTTACGAATTATATTTTTTTATTACAAAGGCTGCCACCGCCGAACCCCCGCTACTTCAATTATTGAAGCTAGATTTTGCATTCATACCTATTTTATTTCAAAAATAATACCAATCAGTATGTCACACACGCACATGTAATAAATATTCTGTAAAAGTGAGAAATCCCAATTTTGAATCCTACTCTAAATCCCTCCTAATTCAGAATCTCACATATACATATATATTAAATATTCTGGAAAAAGCGCATACTTTTATTTTGAATCCAATTCTAAAACTCCTTCCTAACTATTTCAATAATAAAGTGATTAAGATAGTGGAAGCTGCCGCTGCCTAACCCCCGCTAAACATATATTGAAACACTGATATTATACTGAAATACTGAATTTATAACCAAAATTGTAAAAACAACCCCCAAAAATTCAATTTTTCTATATATAAACAATAAAATAATGAATTTAGATTTTTTTTTGGATTTTAACCGTAATCCGTTGGTTTCAAAATCTGGGTTTCAATAATTTTTTTAACGGGGCTTGGCGGGGAAAGCCCTCGCTATTTAAAAAACTTTGTAGCAAAAATATTTATAGCAAAATAGTAATTAGAAGGTATTTTAGAGTTGGTTTCAAAATCAGGGAATTCCATTTGTCCACAATATTTATATATATATATATGTATGTTTATTACGAGATTGTAAATTAGGAGAGATTTTAGAGTTAGATTCAAAATGGAAGGAAATACGCCTTTTACAGAATATTTATATATACGTGATATATGAGATTCTGTATATGTGTATATGTCAGATTCTCAATTAGAAGGGTTTTTGGAGTAGGATTCAAAATCAGGATTGCCACCTTTTCTATAATATTTATACCTATATTTTAATTTTTAAAAGATATTTTTTTTAGAATTTTTTATTTTTTTTGAAATTTTTAGTTATAATTATTTTGGTTTGGAAAATAAAATTCCTGTTATTTTCACAAATAAAATTACATTTAAAAAGCAAATAAAGCCATATGGCTATATAAAATATAACAAATTTCTTATTATAGTCCAGTCTTAAGAAACATATAAAAAACGTTTTATTATCAGTGGTACGTAAGATATAATGACTATAAATATTTGATTGTCAAATATTTTTTGATATTGTATCCATCAGAATAACTATTTTTCGTAAATTAAATAATTATAATCAAATTTGTTAAATGAAAATTTAAAAAAACTAATTACCTATTAGTTATTACTTATTAGTAATTTCCTGAAGCTGTAATTAATGTGTTATGAGAACAGAATTTTGTGAACCACATAGGGTTGCCACGCGTCCTACATTCGGTAGGACAGTCCTACAATTACGATATTTGTCCTACGTCCTACATGAAAGTTTGTTTGTCCTACTTTTGACTAAATGTTTTTTTAACGAGAACATTTTTGAGAAAAATTCAAAGCAAAGCCATCTAGATTGAAATATTTAAAAATATTTTTGAAATGCATTGGATTATAATTTTTTTTTGAAAAACTTTATATGCATTTGATTTTTTTTATTTTTATAAAATCATTTTTTATAAAGTTTCTCTTTAGTTTATTTGAGCTGGATGATCGTGGTTAATGTAAATTGTAATAGAGAAAATTATATCATATTATATATAAGTATTAAGCATAGAAATCATATGCCGATATCAATTTTTTGGAACTATACAAAATGATATAGAATTATTAAAATAATGATGATCAAAAATATAAGTTCAGACATAATAAATAAACACTTTATATATATTGTTAATTATAATATAACTTATATTTTATATGCTATATAAATCACAAAAAAATCTATAATTTACTACTATACTGATTTTTTTGTATTTATCACTTTTTAGGGTATAACGGACCTCATGGTCTATGTACTCTGTGTGGCCGCTCCGTTCCTCCATTATTAAACAAACCATTTTTGTGTAATTATCGATTTGTCCTACTTTGAGCTTCTCAACATGTGGAAACCCTAGAACCACATGATTATCACTAGAAACATGTGGTCATTCAACTCAGTACGTAAACATTAAGATGATATACAACCGAATCATCATAAATTATCTACCTATATTTATTTGATTCTAACGTGGTAATATACCGTAAAACAATTTAGTTATCCTAAATATTTATTTGAAAAAATGTGTATTAGTTTATTTAGCTAATTAAACATTAAGAAATTTTTTGTTAAATAAATAATGTATGCATATTAAACTGAATTTTAGGTTATCCCATATTAATGTTAATACTAATTTGATTTATACTATTATTAATTTTTCCTATTTTTATATATTATATATTTATATATATGTGTATAGAATATAAATTATTAGTATATATATATAAATAAATATAAAGTATGTATATATCTATATAATTTTTTGTTTGTACAAGTACAATATACATATATACATACATATATTATTTGATAAAATTAAATTATATATTTATTTATGTAGTTTGAGTTTGTGCACATGTGTTTCAAAATTTATTTTTTACATGAATATAAAGTATAGTTAATCATATAATAATTAATAATTATTGTAATCAAATTGTAAATGTTTTTTAATATTAAATATGAAAGAAATTATACATTAATTAATTCTCATGAGGATATAATTAAAAAAAAAAAATTTATTTTATAACTTTTATTTTATTTTATTTTATTTTATTCAGTGTGTATTTTGGTTCAATATTAATTGTTCAAATATGTTTTTTTTTTCTATTAAACTTTGTTCCAAAATAAAATTAATATTAAAAAATTTAAGAATTATACTGAATAAGGTATTCAGCATAGATATTTAAAATTTTATTATACTAATTTAAAACAACAACTTTTTTTATGTAAATAATTAAAACTTTTTTTTAATTGGAGTTTTAAGAGTCAATTTAACACAATCAATTCAAGTGCCGTCTGTGGTGGGTCTAAGCTAATTATATTTATTATTCTGAAGTATATAAATTAGAATATTAATTTGTCAAAGTTTTTGTTTTAAAATATAAGTTAAAAAAAACAAAATCCCTGTATTAAATAAATTAAGTTTATAATCATGGTATTTTCTAAAAAATTTAAAATAAATAAGGTAGAATTTCTAATTCGATTATTTTTTCATCATTCCATTGCTAAAAAGGGGTGGAATCGGATTTTTTCCTTTTTTCGGATTAGGTTTTTATTACCAAAATAAGATAGAATTGCTATTACAGCATTATTGTTATTTCTATCCTAATTATATTTAATTAACATGGTATAAAGTTAAACTTGAAATTAGAATTTTGAAATCGTTGTTGCAATCAGCTGGTACAAGAAATCCGTTTTATATTTATTTAAAATTAGATTTAAATTAAATAAAATTTAAAGTTAGATATGATTTGGATTAAGTATATTTAAAGTATATAATTAAAGATTAAGTAAATAAGCAATGTATTTAATATATATTTCAAAAAAAATTTAGAATTAAATTTTAAAATTTAAGGGTCTATTATTTAATTAAAGACAAAAATTATTATTAGTTTCCTTTCCTCTCCTTTTTCCACAATGAAGATGATAAATGTTAATAATTTTCAAATTTTTAGAAAACGCTTCATAATTAAGTTATTTTTATTCTACAAGTTTTAGGTTTACTCAAATCTATTATTTTTTAGGTTTAACGTTCTATATACACAAAACATAATAATTGAATCTTTCACTATACAATATAAATAAACAAAAATTATCTTTATTATGGTATATTGAACAAATACAACATAATAACATATAAAAAATATATTCATTTAAATTTTTTTTCTGAATAAATTATTATCCTGAATACCTTATTTTATTTAATAATTGTATAATATTTATAGAAAATCCAATTGGGTAATTAAATTTTATTTTGTTTATTATAGTTTTTTATTGCTTTTATTATTTTCTAACCTCCATCATTGATATCTTGCTTTCTTTTCCTCTTTTTACCGCGAGATGCATTTGTTCGCGAACTCCAATCTGGATACATTTGCATATGTAATTGACGTTCACGTCTTGCTAGCTCATAATATTTGGCTTGTTCCTCTCGACCAAGGGCATGCCACTAATATATAATAATATATATAATATAAATATATATATATATATATATATATATATATATATATTAAATACTTAAAATAATTGTATGTCCTTTAGAACAAACATATATATATATATATATATATATATATATATATGTATATGTACATGTATATTTACAAAATGTATAAAATTAAAAATGTTGAAATATTAATAAAAGAGAATTTGAAAATTTTTTTTTACATAGCTATCTAAAGTAAAGCAATAGTAATTTTATTTAAAAATTTATTTTATCAATTTTTTATTATAAAATTATTTTGTCTAAGATAAAAATTCCTCAAATTTTGAACGTTTCATTTTATTTAAAATATTAAACAATTTATTTTTGAATATCAATTTCTTTTTTTTTCTTTTTGTTAAATTATTTCTTCTTTTTGCTAACAAGAACATGATAATTTGTTTTACATGTTATTTGCTTTTTTATTTATTTCTTTCTTTGTTTTTGTTTTGTCTTTAATATTATTAATAATATTACATTTTGAATAAAATAGCATTTAAACATTTAGACTATTGGTATAATTAATATATTAAATAATAATATATAATAATAAATTTGTCTTTTTAAAAATATTTGCTATTTTGGAAAAAAAAAATATAATATTAAATTAAAAACAACTAAAAAAATCACATATAATGCACCGCCGCCAACTATACCGATTTTTAGTACCATATAATATCAGAACTTTAAATATTTGAAAAAAAATATAGAAGACTCATATATTAAATTTGCATTTTAACATACTAAAGTTTTTTTTTACTTTCAGTTAAATTTTTTTTATTATCTTATACGTTAATTTCAAATTTCTATTTATACTTAAAGAAAAACCAGTGTTAATTGCAAACAAATATAAACAAAAAAAAAAAAAAATTGAACAATTTTTCATTCATAACATCAAAGAAAAAAGTATCAAACGGACATAAAACACCACAAAAAGGATTTTTTTTTTAAGTTTTATTTAGTAGTTTTCCTTATCGTTCTTTTGTTCTGAAAAAAATTAATATATTTTATAAAATTAATTTAACAATATCGAGATGAACGAGTTTAAAATAAGTTTTTTAAAACAAGAATATTGAAGGTTGATTTTCTATTTTTTTATTATTAAAATTTATTTATAAAAAAATTTTGCCAATTAAACATATAAGATATTATTGAAAATTATAATAAATTTATTTAGTATTATCTACAATTTTTGTCTCTTTAAATATTTTTGCTATTTTGAAAAAAAAAAAATATAATATTAAATTTAAAACAACTAAAAAAATCACGGATAAACTTCCGGAAAAAGGGTGTTGAGCTATTAAGATGACGTCATCACATAACGGTACTAAATATCTCAAAGTTTCCGAATATATAAATTATTAGTGGCGCTCGAAAAACGCATTACAAAATTTTCCTAAGATTTTGTAGCATTTTTATTAAAATGCTGCATTTTTCCTGTAAGACTAGAAAACTGGAAACAACATCTTACAATATTGTAAGGTATGATATTGTTTTTCATAAACATCTTGTTTCGTCTGAATCGGTGCTACCATTTTTATTATTATACTGTTAGAAAGGCCTCTTTACACTCTTTCCAACGATATATAATAAGTATGGTATATGTTGACAAGTAGGGGCACCAGAAAGCATAAATGAAAAACTGACACAACAATTTTATTAAAAAATACATTTCCATACTTTATTTCTCATAAATTTATTTTGCCTTTTTGTTTTCCAGTTGAAATATGTTTTTAAAAATGTAAGAATGCATTTTAGGCTTGGATACAATATTGAGTTGGGTTTTGTTAATTTGTTTTGTGGGATTTTGGAGGTGACAAACTCATAGTTTAAAAAGTTTTGTTGTTTAAATATGTACGTAAAAATATAATTATACAGGACCTTTGAGTTGGCTACAAAATCAGAATTATGCGCTTTTTCCAGAAATTTTATGAGATATTATGAGATATTACAATTTCAAATGAAAAATTAAAAAAAAAAAAAAAATTTTTGAACTTTCCAAAAAATCACCAGGTTTTGGTTCCAGTTTATTGTCTTACAGGAAAAACATAACATTTTAATAAAAACGCCATCGCCGCTAATAATTTGTATATTCGGAAACTTTGAGATATTTAGTACCGTTATGTGATGACGTCATCTTGATAGCTCACAACCCCTTTTGGGAAGTTTATCCAAAATCACATATAATGTTTAAAATATTACAATGTTTTTATATTTAGAAAATATTTTCTCAAAAATCTCAGTTCACTCAATATACTCAATATACGTATATGTTATCTTATTTGTTTGGCTCAATAAAATGAAATGCTGTACTAACCATTTTTATATAAAAAAAAAATATAAAAATTAAATTCAAATACATATGTATATTAATATAATTATTTATCTATGTAGGACGTAACTTAAAAATAAATAACAATCGAAAGAAAATATTACAACAAAAAATAATTTAAATTAAACTGATTTCGTTTTACTTATAATAAAACATATATTTTTTTTTTTTGTATTTTAACAATATTTAGAAATTAATTCAATATGTAAAAATTCATAATCATTATCCTTATATAATAATAATTAATATTTCTATTTTTGTTTCACTTATTCTTATTATAGTTTTACATTATTCATTATTAATAAATTAATTATATTCCGCCTACGGTGTCTCGTCTGATTACGTTCCGCAAAAATTCGTAATTTATTTACAATTTTTATAATAATGTTTAATTAAAAATTGGGCCTATTCATTTCAATAATAAGAATAATTTTATTAACAAAGCATTCAATCGATATTATTTCTAAATAAATATTTAGAAACTAAAATCAACCAAATTAGTTTGTAGATTTTTTTTTTAAATTTAAATAAAATTATACATTAGATATAATTTATAAATAAATTTATATTTTTAATTCCACTATTATGTTTTTGCTGTAGTTTTATCTTTACACATTTTTTTTGTATGTTTAGAAGAGTTTATTGTAATTCAGATTTATTCAATTGTAAAAAAAAAATTGGTCAATTCTTATTCAGAAAACTAATAAATAATGCTTTAGAAAATGTTGCAATGTTTCCCGTAATCAGAATTCCTCCGAATTACTCATCGGAGCTATAATTTCCAAGGGGCTTTTGGATTTTTTTTTTGAGTCATAAGACTCCACGATGTTTTGAATCTAGACCAAAAATATAACGGGTTTAGTAAAATATTACAAAATGATAAAACAAATTTGTAATTCTCTTTTCGGTCACTAGACGGTCACTATACAGCATATATTTTCTGAAATTATATCCTTATAAGATGACGTCATCTTAATAACTCGGAATTGCGTCTTCTTTAATTACAATTGACGATTACACGTAAATTAAATGACAATTGATCAAACTTATTTATATTCAAATTATATTTATAATAATTATATTTTAAATTTGAAAATGTTTTTAAAACGAAAAGTAAAATAGTTATAATAAAACTTATAGTTTTATTTTAAACGTATTTTTAATTTGAAGAAAAACTTTTTTTTTTTTAAATTGTATATTTTTATTACTCCATTTTAAATTATTTTATTAAAATTAAAACAAGAAACAAAGTATACAAAATCATTTTTTTGTTGATAACTGATGATATCCATAATTATAAATAAAGAATATTTTAATGTGTTGAAATAATGTGCTATTTCCCATAAAAACTAAATTAAACCAAAACGTCTATAATTGCATATAACTTTTTCGGACAATAATCAAATGGAAGAGCTTAAGCATTTAAAATTATCATTGTAGAGCAAGTTTTAATTAATAATTTATATTTCTAATTCAATTGATTGTTCTCACAACTCGTAATATGCATTTTGAAGTTATCACAAAGTTATAATATAAAAGAATTCCATAAAACAATGCGAAAACAAATGTAACTGCTGCATGTACGAGTACATGATGTCATCACTTATTTGTTTTCACTTATTTGTTTTAAAAAAGTATTATTTTTGATTTCATTTGTAATAGATTGTTATGTTTTAAATTAAATTAATATAAAATAAAAGAAAATTAAATCAAAAATGTATAAGAAAAAGCCAATTTATTGTTAAAAAAATTTTTAACATGTGGTCTAGCGAAATATATCTTAATATATAATTGTCAAAAATTACAATCTTTTTAAATGTTATTATTAGATTGATAAAATGAAATTTTACCATCCATTTACAAATTTTTACGACAATTTATTGTTATTATCGTAATTGATTAATATTGAATAGCAAAAATTGTATCTATTATTTGCGCAAGGTACAAATTGTGGAAAACAACAAATTTATGAAAAGAATGTCTAAAGAAAACTAAGTGATTTGTTTTGAAAAATTAAAGATAGACTTAAGGATGTTTACAGTTTATTACATATCCAAAACCAATAATAAACCAGAAAGTAAAGATTTCTTTTAGTTTTCGAATTTTAATTTAGCTATGAAAGATTTTTACATAATACATAGTTACTTGTGCTGGAAAAACTAAAATTAAGTATGATCTGTAGATTGAATATATTTAATCCGAATAGAAACCTAAAATATTTAGGGAAATACAAACACAATTCTCTTTGTAAGGTAAATAAAAGTTCAATACTGATATCTTAATCTAAAAGAAAGATAGGTAAACTTTCAGAAAAATGTTTGATTTATATGTTGATTATATCGATTAATGGTTAATAAAAGTAGTTATAAAGGTTTATCTAGCAGGGAGTGTCTTATCAAAAAAAAAAACTCAAATAAAGTGTTTAAATCCTTCCATTTTAATAAACGTCGTTTAATAATATCATAATATAATAATTATAAAATACTGTTATATACCTTCATTATATAATTTGACTCTGACACATTATATAAGACAATAAAATTTTGGGAATACGTAATATGTTAATTTTAATTAAATATTAATTTAACAAAAATTTCTTTTATTTGATTTAAGATATAAATCACTAGTTAAAATATTTAAACTTAAAGAGAATTAATTATAATTATCAAAACACAAATAAAAATAATTAAATATCCAATTTTTTTAAAACAAAACAAAAAACGAACACCAATGCCAAATTTTAAATATTTTTATCAAATCAAAACATTACCCAATACAAATTTTGAAATTAAAAAATCTAGTTTTTTTTTTATATTTGTTTTCAAAATCAAACCATTCTGCAAATATTAATAATATTAAATATTTAAACATAAATAGTAAACAGAGCATAATTAGTGCTAAATTTTGGAAATAAATCTAATATAGTATTAAAATAAATAAACGGAAAAAAATATACAAAAAAAGGAACTCGTGTTAATTTTTTTTTTTATTAAATATTTAAAATGTACATAAATGAATTCGTGTAAATGGTATTTTGAATAAAATTTATTATGAGTTTGTTTTTCTGTTATAATATTATATTTTGTATTCAAATATACATATCTTAATATTAAATTAAATAATTAAAGGTTCCATTTGCAACATGTTAAAGAAAGGTGATATAAAGATCTTTTACACTAACTTTATGTATAACACATATTTTGATTGAATTATTCATATTTAATTCGTTATATACCATAATAATATGTATATAATCAAATGGAGTTTATATAATTTAATTTGGAATATGTTTGAAATATGCCGACAAATATTGTGTATACTTCGAAAGAAGTTGAATTAAGTTTTAATAATTTTTTTTTACAATATAGGTTATAAAATACATTTTTTTTAATACATGTGTTAGAAATCGTTATCATTATCTAAATAATATGTAAATTAACTTGATTTACATATTGTGTCTGCGAACAAGAAAAATAACTTATTCACTGGTGAGAAAAATTAAATATTTCACCGTTAATCTGTATGTGATATTGGCTGAACAAGTTATAAAAAAAAATTCAAATAACTTATTAGCATATAAAATGCATTGTACATAAGAAATAAATATATTGAATAACTTTAAATCAAGAGAAACTAATATGTAATAAGAAGTTAGTGTAAAATTACTATCACTATTAGGTGTACTCTATCCTATATAATAAATAATTAATTTCATACGTATACATAATTGGATATTTATTTTAAATATCTACTATAATTTGATTAAATTTATCTTAATTTACTTTTTTTGTTATATTATAAATATATATTTCTTATATATTTTAAAATTTTATTTGCAATGAATTAAATATATATAAAATAATAAATGTATAATTATCATTTTTTTGTAATACCTCCCGTATCAGTGGGTGCTCTTTCTTTTTTACGTTTCTTCTTTTTTGAAACATAACCATAGTTGTCCCGTGCACTCCAGCCAGGATATAATTCCATATGTAATTGTCGTTCTTGTCTTGCTTTTTCATAATATTTACTTTGTTCTTCTCGCGTCAATTCATGCCACTAATTAAAGAGGAATCAATGATACAAATTCATATCAAATTTTGATTTGAAAAAAAAAAAAAACAAAAGAAAAAAAAAAACACACAAATTATTTCAAAGTAATTTAAAATTCTTATGCAATTGCATTAAGTTTACATAATAGCAATTCTTTATAGCAAGGCACAATTACATAAGAATTATAAAATAAAAAAAAAAAAAAAACAAAAAAGGATGCCAATGAGAAATTGTTTTGAAAAAATAAATTGAACAAAAATTCTAATTAAAAATATTTTTTTTTTTTTTGTATAACTTAAATTATAAATTTCGTTTTCATTTGAATATTTTTTCAATAATCCCTATTGTTATATTTTTTTTCTAGTTTTTTGTTGTTAATACTATTATTAATTTGCTTATTTAAAGAAGTCTGTGTATAAAGATTTAATTAAATGGAAAATGATGTAAAATTTTACTATGGAAAAAATTTTTAATGTTTGTTTTTAGTAATAAATGAAGATTTACAATAATTTTGTAAGATATTATATGTCATATGGCAATATTGTAACAATATAATAATTATACCAGTTTAATTATGACTATTGTGATTAGAGTTAATGAATAAATAGGACAAAAAAAAGAGGAGAGGTCAGTTTGTTGGAGTCGATGTAAATGATAACATCTTTTGTTAATTTAATAAAAATTGTAAATATCTAAAGTGAAATAATTTTATTGTGTTTTATTGAATATTACAAATTTAAGATTACAATTTACATCGTAGTTATAATAGTTCAATGTTTGCTTTTGTATATCTGAAAACTATTTTAAGGAAATATTTTTAATTAATTATGACGCGTTTAAAATAGCAAAACTATTTTGCTTCAATATGTTTTAAAATCACATTGAATACATCAAAAAATATGAATATTTGAATTAGAAAATTCTTTTAAAATTAAAAGTTTCACAAGTTAAAAATCATTTAATTGCATATTGTGACAATATTGTGAAAAAAATCTTAAATATTGCTATAAATTAGTTAGCACTGCATTTTTTAAAGACATTTTTTATAGTTTACCAGAACAGAAACATGAACTATTAAAAACAATTTTACCAACATATATATATATGTATTTGTTTGTAAATTAATTAAAAAAAATCAAAGTTAATCTGGTAATAATGATTGAAATAAAATAAGGCAAACATATTTTTTTTTATTTTAATTGATAAATTAAAAAAATCCAAATGAAAACCGTTTCAATTTATTTTATTATTTCTTTTAATTAATTAAATAATATTAATTTCTAATTATCACTTTTAAAAAGTGGCAAAATTACACCGTTTTTTTTTCAATTATATTCAAACATGTTTTTTACTTATAGAATATAATGTATGATGCACAATTCAAATAAAAACACTTATCAAAACACTTTGTTTATTTTTAAATTATGCATTTATTTCTTTTCAAATAAATTTAACTTTTAAATAATTCAGTTTTTTTTCAATACAATTTTTTAGAATATCATATTTATATTAAAATTCTTAACTTTTACTTCACATATTGAAAACATAATATTATAATCAAAAATAATTAAATAAAAGTTTTAAGAACTATTGTATACAAAACTTTTCTTTCATAAAAATTTGGAATGTATTTTATAACAGAAATAGATGAATATTGTATTTTTCCCACATGATTAACACACGTCATAATCATATGCCGGCTGTATTGTAACTAAATTTGTTTGATAATAAGATTATTCTATTCACCAAGAAAAGTATATATACATACAAGTTTTTGCACGAGCTTTATATTATTAAAATTTAAGTTACTACATTTATTCATTAATTTAAATTAGTAAATTACCAATAATATAGTTTTGAGAAACAAAATTAAGAAGTATAGCTTGTCACTTGTCAATTAAACTTATTCTATTAAACTTCCATCAAAAACTTTTTTTATACCTGTACGCAAGTAGTTTCAATGGTATACTAAATTTGGCAATACGATTGCGATGCCGTTGAAGAGACGAGATGAATTAAGACTTAAGTGTATAGATCAAATAAGAATCGAAAAGATAGCCGATTTTACTTTGTGTTTGTCCGCCGTCCGTATTTGCTTGCTAAACTCAAAACTAAAACATTTTGGATTCTGAAATTTAATTTAGTAATAGTTTGTATTAAATAGAACAATTTTAAGGTGTTCACACACAACTTTTTTTTATATTAGCATAACGCTATGTCTTAATATTCGATTTTTTAAAAAGTAGGGTAGTTTCATGTCAATATCTTTTGCCATTACATGCTATACAACTTTTCTTATATGTATTTTTCTTTAAATGAATATTTCAAACTTTCTTAAAAAAAATTAAGTTTGTGCAGCTGCTGTCTACAGCGTAATTTGTGTTTTCATAATTAGCCTGGACCTCTTAAATTTTATAAGATGATTTAATTTCATGGCATAAACCTCTTTAA
Organism: Dolichopus griseipennis; assembly: GCA_963082915.1. Taxonomy (NCBI): domain Eukaryota; kingdom Metazoa; phylum Arthropoda; class Insecta; order Diptera; family Dolichopodidae; genus Dolichopus; species Dolichopus griseipennis. The sequence goes on along the minus strand of OY720446.1, from coordinate 8,183,303 downwards.
ATTTAGGTTGGTAAGATAAAACAGTTTCAAGTATCTGATCTATTATTAAAGTGCAATTAAAAAAAAATAAATAACAAATTTCTTCGTTTCAATCGGACAATATTTTGTTTAGGCGGATATACTTCACAGTTTATTATATTTTTTTCCTCGTTTTATTTTCTTATGTTCTCGGTTTTTCTCTTTACGGTATATTATACGAAATCAAAATAAGAGAAAAAATGTAAATTAAAAGTTAAAAATCTAATGAATTAAGTTTAAGGGAAAGATAAAAGTAATCTTATCATTTAATTATTTCGGTTGTATCAAATTTCTTTATGTTGATTAAGTAAAACATTTTGTTTGACCATATAAAAATATTAGAACTCATCTCCTGTAAAATAAAAATATTTTATAAATGTATAGAAAATTTTTTACAAAGCCATCTGATTTATATGTATACTAGCATTTTAATAATTTTATTAATTATATTAGCATTATTTTTCTGATATGCCAAGAACAAATTATTTTAAGAACGTTTTTAAATGGTATTATTTAAAATAAAAGTCATATAAATTTGGGTTTTCAAAAAATCAAAAACTAAGAAAATTACCATAGCACATTCATACAAATATTATTAATTTTATATTATTTTATTCATCTTTTTTATGTCCTAGCTCCATTTGAAAAATGTAGTGCTATTAGTTTCGTAGAACACTATTTTATTAAAACGAGAATGAGGATAAAGTGTCTACTTATAAATACCCATCACGAACATTATATATAAAATAAAAGTTTTAAGATTCAACACTATTACAACTCATATAAAACAAATTAAAATAATTTGTATCAAACAATGCACAGTAATTATTAAAATTTTTATTATTTGTATGGTAATTACTTCAATCTGCTTTACCAGACCAACCAAATTTCACAGAAGTTTATGTCATAAAACTTTAATACCTCTTACAAAATTTAGATTTTTGAAATTTGGTTCATTATGAAAATATAAATTTTTTTGACTATGAAAACGTAAATTTTAACGGTTATATAATAACTGTACGAAGCCGTCAAGCTTTGTCTTTTGACAAAGTTCTAGAAACCTAACTTAATTAAACTGAGAGACATATAAAACGAAAGTTGTATGAAAATTCTTTCGAATTGCATACACAAGATTGCAATATTTACTAATATTTGTCACCCATTTTTAATAGTGAAAGATTTATGTTCATATAAGGGAGAAGTTGTGTGCTCCTCGAAAACACAGAGCCACTCTTTCAATCTGAACTGAATTTGTAAAAATATTAGAATCATTCTTTTACTTTTCACATGTGATCCATATATCTACCTTATCTTCTTTAGAGGTCACTAAAGTAATACCAAATTAAGAATATAAACTATTATAAACTACTAAAAGGTACATTTTCTGAAAAAAAGCGTATAGCTTTGATTTTAAAGCCAACTTAAAACCTCTCCTTACAGTTAAAAGTAACGCTTAAAGCTTTTTTCAGAATATTTATAAATATGTTGGAAAAAACTTATAACTCTGATTTTGAAGCCATGTTGTAATTTAATTTTAATTTTTTGATTTTCTAATTTAGTTCATTAAAAATTAAGTTTTTAATTAAAATTACAAAATGTGTTCTAACTCAATTCAATTTTGTTTGGTAACTTAATTCATAGCACCTCTTAAGATCCATAACTTCTGATAAAACTTATAAATTCTGACCAGCTCGCGCATGTCGCATGCGCTACGCATTGAACGTTTGAAAAGTATAATGTCAATATTGAAAAATTATAATGTCAATTGACATTATGTCATTCATAAATTAGCATAGAAGAAATTAGGATAGAAGAAATAAAAGTGAATAAATTATATATTAATGAAAATGGTAAATCATATCTGTAATATTTTTATATTTCGAACATCTGAAAATACTAATTCATAAATTTGTTTTTCTCCAAGAGATGCAGTTAACTTCTTTGTTATCAAACATGTCTTTAATAGGGTCAGATTTTTACTGATTGAAACTACCTCTTTTTCAGTCAATAATACTAATTTACGCACTTAACTGTTTACGTAATGTATTGGCTATGAAGTATTAAATGGAAAGGATGAGACATAGTAAGAGATATAGTTGCGAATTCGAAATTCATTTGCCATTTTTCTGACAATTTTTGCAACTTCTGTACATCGACAATATTTTATATAATATATATTATTACATTTATATAAATAAATGAATTGCTCAATAAAGGCAATGAAATAAATCGCTTAGCTTAATTATTTCAATACCGCATTTGTAATAAAACCAATTCGTTTATTTTGCTTTACTTTACTTCATTTTTATAGATTCATTTTGTAAGCGCCGTGAAATAATTCAGAATTTCGCTTATATATATGTATACGATTTGATTTCCTTATATATTTTCTTTATGTATATGAATTAAGGGCGAAGTTAAGGTTGGATTTAAATATGTTAAGTGCATATAAATACATGGGAAAAGAATTGTTAAAAATGAAATAAAGCAGAGAGTTAAGAAGTAATGATTTTGATTTTATTTCAAATGTAGCAATTTGCCTTTTTTGCATGTACTCTATGTGTATATATAATGCAATTATATATACTTATATACATTTACATATATTTATACAAAAATAAATTTTGAATGTGTCATGAAATGAGACATAAAGCCATACTCGAAAATATCGGGTTTATCAGCCATTATGGCCTTATGTCATGTCACCGATTTAAGAGGTCAAAATAAACGCGAAGTTGATTAATTCTTAACCACTTAAAGATATGAATCTTAAATATTTTTTCAGTTTTGAGATAAGTTTTATATTATAATTACTTTATTTAAAATATTTAAGCTTATTAAATTGGTTTTTATAGAATTATCAATAATCAATCTATTATTTACATTTACTAACTTAGCAGTTTACCATAAATTTTTTTTCTATTATTTACTATATTATAATGGAATTTAAGCGAAACTTCTTTATTTCTGTATTCATCGAATCAGTTATTAAAATAATAAAGCGAAAAAAATAGTCGCAATACCTTGTCATACTTTTACAAGATTTTTAATTATAATTCCGTAGCAAATAAATCAAACACAAATTATATAAATTAAGCACAAATGAATAATTTAAGAGAATTCACTTTAAAATGCATTAACTAAAATTATATTTGATTTAGTTTTTATATTTTTTAATAAAAAGTTATAAAAAAAAAAAACAAATTTCAATATTTTTTTAATATACCAATCAAATTCAAAATAATATAGTTGCAATTTGCTAATGAAAAATTTCAAAAATAAAAAGTATATTATAGTTCTGTCATATTATTTTTGAAATAATTTTCATTATTCTTAATCCTTAAATATGGTTTTTCTTACATATATATGTATACATATATTAAAGTAAATTTATTATTTATTATTAGTATAAAAATTATCAGTTTAAATATTTTAGTTCATAAAAAGAAAAAACATACTAGCAAAAAGAAAAAAAAAAGTACTTTTTTTTTTGTAAATTTTTTTTATATAATGTGTATAATTATAATTTTTTTATTTTTTGAACTCTGAAAAATTTCTAAAAGTTCTTTTTCTTAAAATTTCTATCATAGACAAAAAAAAAGATTTTACATGACACTCATCCCTCGATTGTACACGATTTTGATTTCATACGATTGTTTAAATAAAAAGTTTAAATTGAACCCATTCTCCTTTTATTTTACATGGAATGTGCTGCATCTCATTTTACACTATTTAAATTGGTAATATTTATATATGTATATTTTGTGGACAAGGGATGAGTACATTTTGTCAATAATATTATGCAATATTCATATAGCAGTTAAAACTTTTTGAATTAGAAAAACAAAATTAAAAGAACTGATTGGTTAAGAAAACCTGCCTATATTCAAACGGTTACTTTTTTTTTAATTTAAAATTTTAATTTTTTTTAAAAATTAAAGCTGAAATGATACGAAGTTGTAGTCGAATTTAAAGAGAAAGTATTACTCATTCTAATTTTTTAATCAATTAATTTTTCATACTTCTTCTTAAATACATATATTTGAACTCTAAAACCTAAAACATTGCCATTATTATTGAAAAAAATAAAAAAACATATTTTGATTTAATATATAGTGGATTTTAATATAAAATGAAAATTAAAAAAAAAAATTATATTTAATAGATAAAAAATTAAAAGTATTTTAAAAAATATTTTTTTTTATTTTTTTCTCAAATCGAATTCAATTTTAATAAATGTCACTATGCTTTTATTGGAAATTTATGCTAAGTAGTTTTAGATTACAGATTATGCAATTTTTTAATATTTCTTTAACTTTTTTCATAGTATTATCTTTAATCATTTGTATTCCATTGGACCAAAACGATTAAATTATAATTCAAATTAAGTGCACTCTATATTTTAGGTTTCTACATAGCGGTTAAAATATGAATTTTAAAATTGTGTTAAGAACTAAATTTTCCAAACCCCTAACAAATTTTGATATAAAGAATAAAATCATTAAATTATAATGCATATTAAGTGCACTCTGTATTTTAGATTTCTTCATAGCGTTTAAAATATGAATTTTAAAATTGTGTTAAGAACTAAATTTTCCAAACACCTAACAAATTTTGATATAAACAATAAACTCATATGGAAAAATTTAAAAAGAACTCTATATAGAAAATATAAGTTTCGGTATTCGGTTTTTTTAACTATTATCTCAACTATAATAACGATCTAAATAAAACCTTTATTTTTTAACTAAGGCTAAAGTTCCTTATACTATAACGAAGATGACCAAATATTAAATAATCCGAATACGCAAAAAAAATTCAATAGAAACTAAACTTTACTAAATATGTTAAGGACTTATGTTACAAAATGCATTGATATGTTTGATGTTTATCCATCCAAGACAAACGACATTGTATGTATGGCAACTGTCATATTTGTACTCGAATGACATCATGTGGGGTATCATAAAAAAAGATTTTGACTCACAAAATCTGTAAGGGGATTGGGATGCTAAATTTCACACGGCGTAATCTACTGTTTGAACGCTTAAAATAAAATTGGTAAATTTCAAAAAATTTTCATAAAAATAATATATACTCGTATAGTTTAAGTAAAAACTATATGTTTAAATTCCGATTGACCCATTTTTTGAAATTAAAGTGCTCTGGGTTAATCTTACTTAACAAGTTTTACTTAATACTTAAATAATGGGAAATATTTAAAAGATATCTAATCATAAGTAAAACATTTTGGATTACATGGAAATTTTAGTAGGGATCACGAATTAAAGCTAGAATCGCTCTAAGATAATCGCTCTAAACGGTTCTAAGTGCCTTAAAATTGAGTTTAAAGAACTCCATGACAAAAATTATAAATACTATTTTAAATGTAAAATCGCTCTAAAATGCTTCTAAGTGCCTTAAAATTGAGTTTAAAGTTTACCAAGACCATAATTTAAAAGAAAAAATTTGCATTACATGGAAATTTAAGTAATGATCACGAATTAAAGCTAGAAACGTTACTTAAACAGTTAGAGTTCAAAAAGATATTTTTGGTAATACAAGAATTGGATTGTTAAAAACCGAAAAAAAAAACTTTTTGAAAATCCTAAGTAGAAATGTACATAAAGTTTTTATAAGAATATTTTTTTTTTTTAAATTCGAATTTCGAATTACATTGATATTATTGAATCAGTTATATTCTTAATTATAAATCAGGAACAAGACAAGAATAACAGAAAACGTAATTTGTAATATTAGAACTATCTATTGTAGTAATTTTCAATTATTTATTCTAAGATTATACTTCAATAAAATTTGAGGTTGTTTTGTGTTAATAAACTTTTTAAGGATAAAAAAAGAATTCGATTTGAAAATTTTTTAAAAATTATTTAATATATATATATAATTTCAAAATATTACATAGAATATTTAGAATTATTTGGATAACCCATTAAAACTACACCATCATATAAAGCATTATATATATAAAGAATTTATATAAAACAAATCGTTAGTCAATTCAGCAAAATGTAGCTTGTTCATTATTCATTACATAGTAGATTTAATTGATTAATTAAAAAGTTATTTTTATTTTCTTTAACAGAAAAATTTGCATATTATATTATTAAATTTTGAGGATATTTTCTGATTATGAGTTTATATTATATCAAATATATACGAGTATATATAAAAACTTGGTTTTGTTTTATATGAAAACTTTAAGGGTATATTGCTTTATGACCATGTCCAAACTGAAATACTAATATAAAAAAAACCCAAACAACAAAAAAATTGTATAAATTACTTACCCGTCGACCTAATATTTGATTAATTGCTGCTGATTCTTTGAGAGTACATTCTGCTACAACTTTTGCTCTCATTTCTTTCATATATAACATAAATGCATTTAGGGGCTTTTTGATATGTGGTTTTTTATTTTTATCATTATCTTTGTCTTTACTTTCATTAACTTGAATATTTGGCGAGTTTTTTTGATCTAAGCTCCTGAAAATACAAATTATTAAAATTTATAATTTTAATTAAGTTATTTAATTTAAATTGAAGATATAAAAAAAGAAAAACAAAAAAAGTAGTAATATATTTTTGTTTAAAAAAAAGGTTTATTTTAGAACGCTTCTATTCGTTTACTGTTGTACAAAAACTATTAAAAAAATCTTAAAAGAATATAATCCCGTTTTTCAAAATCCCGCTTTTTAATACCGTTTTTCCGATATTGATAAATATTCCGTTTTTTTATTTAATTCAAAATTTCTTTTTATATGTTCTATGCGTTTGGACAAAAAACAAAATGAAATATTTCCCTTTTCCAGAATATTTAATTTAATTTATTTTATGTGTACCGGTGTTGGACACGAACAAAGAAATATCTGCCTTTTCCAGAATATTTAATTTGAATTATTGTTTTTATTAATTGTTGAAAAGCGGGCTTTTGGAAAAGGGGAGCGAATGAGGAGTGAATTTTAGAAAGCCGGATTTCGTACCAGACCAAAAATTTTAATTTTTTTTTTCTATAAATTAATACTGTTATTTTTGTTTTTTTTTTTTGCATTTCAACATTGTTAGAATAAACTATTTTTTATTTGTAATTGGAAAAAAATAATATTCAATATAAATATTCAAAAAGAATAATTATTACTTTATGTACTTCTATGAAATTTTTGAAATTTTACCACCTTTAAAGTTTTATAAAAAAAATAATGAAATATAAATTTAATTTATTTGCGAATGCATTCAGACATAATTACATGCCAACAACAGTATTCTGTTTTTTTTTTAATTAAAAAAGAAAGTCAAATTGGAGTGTTTCATCGATCCAACACTATTGGACTCCTCAATGAATAATTTGCAATCTTATATAAAGGCATTCGTTGGATCAACATTTTTTTTGGAGTTATCTAGGTTGTCCAACACAAGTATTACCCACTCAGGAGTTTATCGATCCTAGATGCCATATTTCTTGAGAAACATATAGTTTTTTTATTTAATGAATGTCTTGGGGATAATACCAATTAAATATCAAATGTATTCATTCAATTGTTTCAATGTTTTACAAGGGACGCTGCAAATTTAGATTAACTAATAAAAGAAAATATACTCTAAAAAAAAATTTTAGATTGAAAGTAGTTTAATAAACGACGAAAACCACTTAAAAACAAGTCAAAAATTAAGTTTTAAAAAAGAGCGATTTTAATAATAGATCTAAAAGTTTGAGAATTCGAATTTCTTAAAATAGTTAAGTTTATTTTTAAAAAAGAATAAAAATGTCGTTTCATGAAAATAATGTGCCAATACACAAAAAAATTGAAGTTTTTGGCGATGGGAAGCTAAAAGGTTCTTATAACAGTTATTATAATTAATTGAAGCTAATAATCAAAACATTCAAACGCGAATTGCTGGATTATCCAAGATATATCAAATTTAGTTTTCACTTGTTTAAAAAGTTCCATCCTGGAAAATGTTTTGAAAGATTTATTATTTGCTTATATTTTGTAGAATTTTTAACAGAAACCAAACTGTGTCTCAAGGTCATTCAATTTCTATTATAGAAGAAGAATCTCTCAATTTCTTTATATATAATATTAATTAACCCTAAGGAGCCATTTTGAACAGGTATAGTGGTTGCTTTACAATAGAAAATCCATCATAATCAATCATAAATTTTTCTATTATTTTTATTTCTATTATCTGTTCCTACATATTTTCATTTATAACTTTTTTTTACTTATTTTTATTAATAAAATTTTTTTCTGATACGAAATATTAGTAACCTAATTAAATGAAAATAAGAAGTTCAAAATAATATTTTAGATTGTTAAAAATTGGCAAAACTATTTATATATTTCATAAATATGTATTTTACTATAATATTATTTAATTAAAACAATTTTAAACCTTTGACTTAAATCGAATGGCTCAACAACTCCAGCTGCAACAAGTTGTAGTGTAGCTTTAAATCGAGCATTTATTAATGATTTTAAATTAGCAGTAGAAGCAGCAGCAGCAACTGCCGCTGCTGCTGCTGCTGTTACAGATGAATTTTTATTAGATTGTTGTTGGGGTGATTGTGATTCTTGTTGTATTTGGGAACTATCTATCTTTATTTTATTTGATTTTATAGGTTTTGTTACAGTATTATTATTAACACAATCAGCTACATTATTACAATTCAATGGTTCACCATCTATTAAATTGAACTTAGTGTTATTATTGTTATTACAATTATTATTGTTATTTAATTCGTGATCAATATCTGAATCCAAATTTTGTTGTTGCTCTTCTAATTTTATATGAATATCATTACTTAAATTATTACAATCATTTTTATGATTGTTTTTATTCTGTTGATTATTTAATAAATTATTTAAATTACTATAATTTTCACTAAAATCAGAATTTTGTACATTATTGTTATTTGTATTATTGTTATTATTTATACAACTATTATTACCATTACAAATGCTATTATTATTATTGTTACAACTACTGATCCCACTACTATTATTATTACAACTAATTTTATTACTATGCTTAGCAGTACTATTATTATTGCTATTAATATTATTACTATTATTAGTATTGTTATTACTATTGTTGTTATTATTACTATTATTATTACTATTATTTATATTGTTATTATTATTTCCATTATTACATTGTAATGAAATTAAAGATGTATTTAAACTTGTATTAGGTGCTACAGATGATAAAGCGCTACTTAAAATAGTATTAGTACTTGGTATATTGAGTGTACTTAATGGATTTAAAAGAGCTGCTGTTGCACCTTGTTGTCCCTGTAAACCTCTTTTAAAATAATATTCAGATATAATATTTTGTTCTAATAATTTATTTATTATAGCAATCAAATTGTTTGTGGCAATTTTATTAGTTAATATATTTGTATGTATTATCGAATTAATTGCATCAGCTGACGATGGTGAATTACTTGAAGCAGATCGAACAGCTGCTGTTGCAATCGCTGTTTGTTGTAAAAATTGATTGGTTAATTTAATATAACGTTCTAAGTGCATTTTTGCAATATCAAGTGATTGGTGTTGTTCTAGAAAATTAGTAAGCGGGTTTATATAGGTGGGTATGGTATCTATTATTGAATCGTTTATAATATTTGATATTGTTGCTGATGAATTATTATTATTAATACTGTTATTTGTTGCTGCTGCTACTGAACCCAGTGATGATAATATTGATGAGGATGTTAAACTATTATTAATAATATTACCATTACAGTTTACTGACGTTGTTATACCTCCTGTTGATGTTAAACCTAATGCGGCTGCTAACTTATTGTTGATATTAGTACTATTATTATTACTATTAGAATTGTTATTGTTTGTTGCAACAGCTGCTGCAGCTGCAACACTTGCTACACTTGAAAACGGTAAATTAAATATGCTAAATTCGTCAGCAATATTCGGTAAAATTTGTGAACTATTTAAATGAGATGTTATTAATGATGCAGATGTTGCCAAGGGTTGGGTTGTTGTTGTTGTTGTAATTGCCCCAGATGATATAACTGAAGATATATCAGATAAATTTGTTAACGGATATATAATATCACTATTATTATTTAAAGAAGAATTTGTATTGTTATAATTTATATTGTTACTTTTTGATGGTTGTGTTGGGCTAGTGTTAGTCAATGCAAGTGGACAGTTCAATCCCAATAACGTTGATGATTGATCTAAATTATTATCTTGTTTTTATATTTTTAATTTTTTTTTTAAATATTTCTTTATTAAGTTGTTTTCATTGAAGAGTGTTTTAAAAATATTGAAACCAAAATTGAATTGTACTTAATTTTTGTAAACTATAATTATTAAGCTAAAAAATTTGCAATAATTAATTAAGCACGTGTTTTAATGTACGTACGTGTTAAAATATAATATAAATCAATGTCGCTCCTACTTAATCGCGGACAACAAAACTCATTTTATTGTTTTGTTATTAAAATTAAGGAACGAAGTAATAACAGAACAATAATTTTGGTTATATAGGTTTGGGGTAAATTTAAAAAAAATGTATGTGTAATTCCAGGTTGTAGAAAAGATATATCAAACTACATAAAATCAATAGCAAAGTTTGAAGAAATTTTAAAAAGTAATGAGTTATTTAAAAAAAAATAAATACATAGAAAAGAAAATCTATCAAATAAGATAAGCAACAAACCATTAAACTTTATAAAAGAAGGTTTCCTACAAGTAGAAGGAAACGAATCAGAACCAATTCCAATGTTTTGTTCGATCATAGAAAAAATCTGTAGCCCGAAATATGCCACAAATGTTATTGCAGTAACTACACTCAAAATTTCAAAACAGGAAAAAATAATAATAAAAAGCAAGAATAATATCTCAAAAAATAATATTCAAACTTATAAAAAGCAAGAACTTCCAAAAAACGCCAAGAATACCCACCACACATTCTTAAAATAGGGAAAGCAACTACATTCTATATTTTGCAACTGTTTTACTAAGAAAAGAAATAAGTTGCGAAGACAACATAACAGAAGTTCAAATATACAACAAATAAACAAGATACATACTGACCAACTAAAAACATAAACAAAACAGGAAAAGATAAATTATTAAATAAACATTACAAATAAGACCATTCTATTCAAAACTTAAATATGGCGAAATTTCTAGAGACTTAGAACCAAAGTATATCTATGTTAAGATATAAGTTCACTCTCTTTTACCAAACTTTTACTAAACATAATACATTTTTTACAACAAAAAACTCTATGTGTATAAATATACAATATATTTTTTTTTGTTTCACATTCACTGTGTATAGGAAAACATGTATGAAAAAAAAAACAACACTATGTATTTTTGTAATGTAATTTTAAAGGGGCTCTTAGAAAATTGTCTATGTATGAGTATAATGTATCAGGTAAAGAACTACTGAAATCGAAATCGCGTGTATATATAGTGGCGGGCTCGTTTGAAAATTTTTTTAAGCTGAGTACATGGTGTTTTAAACGGTAAATTATTTAAAACGAACTAACCAAATATTTTAGAAAACTCAATAAAATTTTAAAGTCTCTTAAAAATTAAAATTTACATAATTTTATATTAGAACATTAATAATTATATTTTAAAGTTTATTATTGGTTTATTACTTACAACACACTATGGAACTATGTTTCAATTTCATTTTTTTTTTTAATTTTCCGTCTTTTTCTTGCATGAAATATTCTTATTACTATCTACTTCCAACAATTTCAGTAAATTTTTGCAGATGTATGTGTGGAAAGAGTAAAAGTTAGTAAGAAAATTTTTGATCACGTAACCAAGTGAAACTACTTCTTAACAATAGATATACTTTGCTTAGAACGAACAAGCCACAGTTGGAAATACTGATCAAAATGTACAATCCCCTAATAAAAGCTCTTATGGAGACTTAGATTGAGGTTAAAATAAGCATCGCCGGATTAGAAAAACTGCCACCTATTAGTTTCTTAATAACTACGGAAAATAAATAAGATAAGACTGTTGATAAATAAAATCGTGTACTGCAGTACATGGAAAACAGTTTAATTACCAGAGTTATCTGTTTATTTTCTTACCAGCATAAAAATTTTCAATACAAAATTATAGCTAACCTATTAAAAGTGCTATTAGAGAGAGCAGTTTGCTAGATATTATTCACGGTATCAGAAGCAAAAGGGGTACATCATCAGTCCTTCCCCAAATTACCCACAACGCCTGCAACATCCTGAGTAAAAGAAGTTTATATATATATATATATTATAATATATATGTATATTATATAACGGCATGCTTCCCTGGAAAATTTAAGAAGCCATTTTATAAAATGAGACTCGACTTTGATCTAGGACCATGATCCAAATGGTATTCAATAAGAAAAAAACAGAGAATATCAACATTGAGATATACATATCTCTCAGTACAACTATTTAACCTATATATTTGGAATTTGATCAAGGAGCTAAACCAGATCTGTATCTTGTACCTTTACATAAATAAATAAATAAAATATAATAAATCTTAAGCAAATATACATTTTGTCCGTTATGAATTTTAATAAAAAAACACTCTCCAAGTTAACAACATTTTCAAGTTAAAAGAAAAAAAAGTAAAAAGATTTCAAAATAATAATTACCTAAATTATTTAATATGGTTCTTGTAGAAGCTATGTTATTTAAACAATTTTCATGTAATTTTGTTTCTTTTAGTGCCGCTGTCAATTTTTGAAATTGCAAATTTTGTTGTTGCTGTTCGTTACTATTATTTTGTTGGTGATGTAATAATAATAAATCAGCCAATGATGTATTTTGATTTATATGTGAAACTGATAAAGATGCCGCTGCAACTGTTGCTGCGGTGATGGACGATGAAGATGATGTCGATGATGATGATGAAGAAGAAGACTGTAGCTGTTGATGTTGTTGATTTTGATGTGAATTCAATAAATCGGTTATTATGGATGTATTTGATGTAGGTATTTGTAAATGTGATTGCAGCTGATGCAATTTTTGTTTAATAGTTATTTCTAATGGTGATTGTATTGGTGAAAATAAAGGTGTTGTTGGTCTGGATCTTGATGATGATGAAGTAGACGATAATATTCCAGTTGTTGTGGTTATTAAAGCTGATGACGTTGTTGTTGTTAAATTTATATTTTTATTATCGTCATTATTTAAATTACAATTAATGTTATTACTGTTATTATTATTACAATTGTTGTTGTTATTATTTTTAAAACTGTTATCATCATTCACTATTAATATAGAGTTCCCGTTATGATTTAAGTTATTTTTATTATTGTTATTGCTATTAGTGCTATTATTGTTGCTGTCGTTCGGGTTGTTATTATTATTATTATTAATTTCACTTAACTGTAAATTATTATCAAAATCACCATGAAAGGACGATGAATTACTATTATTTTCATTTAAAAACTCAATTGGTTTAATAAAATTTATAGAGTTAGAAAGATACTGTTGATATTGTTGATGTGTTTGTTGTTGATCTGAATTAATATTATTTATATTTTCTAATGTGTTCGAATTATTATTATTATTATTATTATTATTGTTACTATTATTATTATTATTATTGTTACTATTATTATTATTATTGTTATTATTATTATTGTTGCTGTTGTTGTTGTTGTTATTATTATTATTATTATAATTTATATTATTATTAATTAATTCATTGGTAAAAATATTTGGTATTTGTTGATTTTGTTGCAATATTGTAACTGAAGATGATATACTGTTATTATTATTGTTATGACTATTATTATTAATCGTGGTGTTATTTATATTATTGCTGTTGGTTGCTGTTGAAGAAGATGATGATGGTGGTACTACAGCAACAGGTCGTTGTTTTCTAATTGAAAGATTTAAAGGTTCATTACAATTTTCCATTGCGCTGTAATTCTACGCGATAAATAATTTACTATTCTTGCATGCGTTTTTAGAACCATTTGTTTCGTTTTATTTTACCAGCAAAAGAAAACCATTAAAATTCAAAAAAAATTTAAAATAGTTTGTTTGAAAAGTAGTTTTACTAGTTTTTTTAAGTTTAAGTTTTAAGGTAAATATAATTAAAGTTTTTATAAGGTTTAATTTTTTCCTTTAGAATTCCTTTTTAATTAATAAATAAGTCAAAAGTAAATATCAATAAAGTAAATATCACATTAAATCACATAATTAAACTTTATACAACTTTATTATACTCAATTTTAAAAATATTTAATATGTATAATTTTAGCACATTTCATTCTTATGTTGAAATAATTGTTATTATATAATTAATTTAATATTTTTTCTAAATTAAGTTTTTCTAAAATATTATAAAAAATCTAATTAAAATTATTTACATATTTTGAAGTTAAGAGTAATTTTGATTACAGAGTTGGGTGGAACGGGATATTATGTTTTAATTATTTAATTTCCAAATGATAAATTATTTCATATTACAAAATTGTAAAATTTACTTTTTATTCATTTATTAAAAAAACTTTAGTAAATTATTTTTTTTGCAATTTTTCATCGTAACATCGACATAATCGACCTTTATGTAGATGCGTAATATAAAAAGAATTTAAGTGAAGATAAAATTTTACGCTTTCATGAAGATATTATGTTACCTAAACATCGGGAAGTAACGAACCAACTGAAATTTCAAGTTCCTTAAATAATGACCGTACAATAATTTACGGTCTTTTGGGAATAAAATCATTCAAAACTTCCGTGGCACTTAAGTCAATGGAAAAACTCTCGTGGAACGAATTTTCTGTCGCAAAAGATGCTGCGAAATGCCCGAGATTCTTACGTAGAAGTAGAAAATACTTTATCTGCTTCAAATATATAAAGTCCGAAATTTGAATATAAATCTCACATATTTGTTAGAGCACTACTGTTCTTCAATATCTTAATACAATACAAAAAATTAATATAAAAAATAGCTATTCTTATTATTAGTGATGTTAAGCTTTCGTTTTGTTAATAGATTAGAACCATACACAGAAAAAATTTTAAGTCAAGTCGAATCTTTTAGGCAAGAGGAACAAAAAAAGAAGGAGCGCTACACCGAACCAACGAACTCAAAAAAATTAACTAGTGATGAGTCCATTAAAATTAACCAAGTCTAGATTAAAATTACCATCAATTTGGTTCCAATTGAATGTATGGTTTAGCTGTCTATGGACATAAATTTTTCTTATTTTTGAATAGATATTATGGAAATTTTTGGAAAAAATTATTTAATCATAGGGGTTTTATTTTAAAAAATTAAGGAGATATTTCCACTAAATCCAAAAACTGCTAAGGAATTTACGGGTTAACTTGAGATTTCATTTTCTATTTATGGAATTCCAAATATAGTTATTTCAGATAATAATCCATTTAATTCTTTTGAAAAGAAACCATTTTCAGAAATTTATGATTTTGAAATAATACATAGTAGTCTATAATGTCACCAACGTATATCTTCATCATAGAAATATATACGTTGGTGACTAAGTTACTGCTTACTTATAAAAAAAGTACATTTTTTATTTTAAAATTTTAATAACCCTTCAATTGGGAAGGTTGCCAAATTTCTCAAGGACCTTACTTCATCATCTAAGCCAGCCTTCAAAATTAAGAAAAACCTTTGACACATGTTGAAATATAATTATACAGCTTTGAATTTTGTATATCACTAAAAAAAATTTGGACAGGTATTCAAGTTACAGGTGCTTAAAAATAGCAAAATTTCAATTTTCGAGCCCTTATAGCTCCTAAATAGGGGGCTTGACAAAAAAATTTTGTTAACCGACTCCTACTAATTTCTGAGTATCTAACTCCTCCCAAAATTTCAAGACTCTAGCTTAAACCGTTCAAAAGATATGTGTGGTCAAAAATTTTGCAAAAATTGAGTTTTGTGTAATGTTAAATTTTAGTAAAGTATGGCAACCCTAAATATTTGGCTTTTAAAAATTTATAAAGTTTATGAAACCAGCTATCGTTTGCCGTTTTCAGATTGAAAATATGTCTAACAGAACTCTTGTTATAACAATTTAAATATAGGGCTTTTTCCAACTTTGGGGGGCTGTAGCCCCATAACAGGTGGGGGACAGATCTTAAATTGTAGTTAATAAAATTTCAAAATGTTAGAATATTCGAATAGCTATTTCAAAAATAAAAAATCAGACACATGAATGTACTCGATATGTATATAATATGTATATATAATGATATGTATATAAAATAAATCAAATTAAAATAACTAAATTACAATTAATATACCTACGGATTTATATTTAACAATGGCATTTGGCAATCGGCAATAGTAGTCTACAAAGTGGATAGAATTTATGTAACAGTGATGGATAATATTGTACATGTACCTATTAGAAATGGCTAAAACATTTCAAAATTATTAAAAACCAGTTATTTTTATGTTTTAGAGATATTTGGAAAATTAATATTTATATGTACAACACTTAATTTAAATATTTGTCAAAGTAATAAAAAAAAAAATCTAAAGAAATTCGGTATTAGAAAACATTTTAAAATGATAGTATTAATGCTGGAAGAGATAAAATACTGAAGCAAATATGCCTAAAAAATATGTACAATTGAACATGGGTCTTACTGCTATGATAATTAGGTATGTATATTACAAATTACAAATATAATACAAATTGTTATCTCATAATAACATATACCTAGTATAACATTATGCTAAGTATTTCTTAAAATCGTTATATTAATCTGTTATAAAAAATGTTAAAAAATTATTTTCTAGTTTCGTATAATTGGAAATTTAAGAAATTATTATTGAAAATTTTGAACTTTAATAAAAATTATTTTCAATTCTAATAATTTTAACAATTAAAAAAGCTTTCTAAAGAAAAATTATAGAAAAGCATTTTTATTTATCGTAATACTCTTACAGCAAGCACCTTTAAACTATTGATATTCAAATTTAATTCTTTTAATTTTTTAAGAAATAAATTAAAAATTGTCGTTTCCTTTTTTGCTTAACAATTCTTTCTCTTTTGATTTTTTTTTGTTTTATTCAAAAATTTTTCTTTAAAAGAACATAAGTGACGTAACGACATGCGCCTGAATGTACGCATACAAATGCAATATTTATATACAAAGAACTAAAAACTGAAGTATTCAATTTTTAATTATTAAAAATTTTATCGTAAATATAGATACATATGTAATTTAGGAGAGAGAACAAGCCTTGGCAAGTTGGCAAAAGCCAAATAACAAACATTCATTTGTCGTTTCGTTTGGTTAATTTTTCGAAAAAAAAAAACTCGGTTAAAAATCGTACTTATCAAAATTCTGACAAAACCTGATTTTTGAATACCTATTCATTTGTGTAAAATTAAAAAAGGTTTTTTTACCAAATCAGAGGGATAATCTGTATTTATCCCAAATATACGATATGCAAGTTATCCTAATTCAAAAACTCGCATATGCATACATATATTGTTGTTTAATTTAGGGAATAGCATGTGGCATCCTAACACATAGGCCTTGCGGCACGTCATCCCATTTGGTTAGCAGGCCAAATGCTTACCCACTAACCCACCGAGGCTACTGCATATATTAATTATTGTTAAAATAGGAATAGCTACCTTATGTTTAAATCCAATTCCAAAATCCCTTTTAATTAAACAAAATATGCAAATCGATGGTTTAGAACGCAAGCTAAGTAACAGTTTTTCCAAAATACGTTTTTTTGCACCAATACTAATATCAAAAGATCCTCTTTCAGTGTATAAAATGTCTATAAGTGTGCGTTAATTAGTTTCTTAGATCCTTGTGCTACTAAAAGGTTAAGTACAAGGACGAAGAATACAAAAATGATATGTGTACAGTACTTAGAACTTTACGACATTTAGAACCATCACAAAATTTATAAACTAATCAAATGCAAAAATACTATAAGTGCTTACTACATGCTAAGATCACAAAATATGCAGACCTTCCTGTAAAAAACTCTGATTTTATTAAATAATTTGTTTTTAAAGTTAAAAGCTAATATAAGAAGTTTTTAAAGAAAAAACGTAAAAATCAAAAAAAACCTTTGGCGCAATCTTCTAACTTGCACGGGTAATTTTCAGCGAGTTGTCAAACTTTCAAAACGCTCCTGTGTAAAATTATAAATTTGTTATTTAGCATTTTTTAACCATCGAAATATAAACATATGTATATATAAATTTTCTGGGAAAAGGAAATATGTACCCTTATTGAGTCTAATTATAAAATCCCTGAATCACATTAAAAACCTGTATTTTTTTGACTGTATTTCATATGCTATATTTCATTTGTCTGTATTTCATTCTCCTCTGTATTTTCATTTGCCGGTATGCATGTATACAAATATATCAATATTCTGGAAAAAGCGTATAATCCAGCTTTTGTAATCAACTATAAAATTTCTCCTATGTAGATATTTTTTACACATTTTCATAAAACATTTGAAAACATATATTTTTATAGTTTCACTCTGTTCGTCTGTTTGTCATTTCGTCCGTCCGCATCTTTACAAAACTCCTACACCGTTTGAAATAAACAGAAATTAGTTCCCTAATAATTGTATCACCGAAAACTGCAACAAAAATTGAGCAATTAGCCAGGAAGACTTAACCAAAATTCCGCAAACTTTCTATATATAAATATTTTGCAAAGGGCGAATATATATGTAAATATTCTGCAAAAGGCTTGTAACCCTGCTTCCGCAAAATACAAGCAAATGAAAATACAGGTAAATGAAATACAGGTCAAGTGAAAAACAGTCAAATGAAATATAGGCATATGACTCGATCACAATCTCTGTTAATTCCAAATTTCGTTAATTGTGAATTAAGTTAGAAAAATTTTAAAATTAATTAAATTGTAACGTTTTCAGATTTCTTATTTTATTTTTAATTTTTTCTAACTTAGTTCATCACAATTTCAGTTAGAAAAATAAAAAATAATTCTTACTTAATTTAATATTTTCTCTGAATTCCTTTTAAATATCCTGAACTTATCTTTTCTCAATTTTCGTTTTCCCGGGGACTTTTCGGTAGTTTTTTGAGTCATAAATCCCGGGGGACAATTTCGGACAGAGAATATTGTTTCAAAACAAATTAAAGCTAACTAAAAAAACCTGTATTTTTCTAGTTTAGTCCATTCTAGAGGTAACGATTAAAGTTTCACTGAAAGTTTCACTTTTGAAATTTTGTTGTTGTTATATGTATGTATGTAACAATTGTAACAAATACAATACTTATTTTTAGTTTTATACTACAAGTGTATAATGAATATTCGATAGTTTTCAACAAAAAGAGATTATAAAAGATTTGGTATAAAATCAGGGTTATACGCCTTCAGAATATGTTTATCTGTTTATATAATTTTCCATACAGATGTTATAACTTTTATTATAATTATTATTATCATATACCTAATATCAGGAAATAAAAAAAAATACACTATTTTTATGGAACTTTTGTGTCGTCTAAATATTTATTTTTATTAAATAAACATATTGAAATATATATTATTTATTGATATTTATTATATACGGCTTTATTTCCGTATCGGAAGGGAAATAAAATTGAATCGGCTTTATATTCTTAGACATTATTTCCGGATTCAAAATACCTATATAAAATATTTACTTGATAAATAAATTAGTCAATACGTAAAATTTGGTACAAAAAAAAACAATATTAAAAATAAATCCAGTGTTACCAATTGATCCTGAGAAAAATCCACAGAAAACGTAACGAAATTCCACAATTTCATCAAAAATTCCACAAAAAATAAAACTTAACTTTATGCATAAAAAATTTATTTTTTATTAACAAAAAATATTACAAAACAAATTCATTTTAGAAATTTAATTTCTTATAAAAAAAAATTATTTAGGCAAATTAATTTTTAATATTCCAAACTTTGGATTTGATTAAACTTTCGCTTGGCTCAAAACTCAATAGACCTCCTTGTCCTTCATTTTTAAGGCCATCTTTAGTCGAAAATATGGCAGCTAAAGTATCTGTTCCAATTTTATTTCTATGGTCTGTTTTTGAAATTTTTAGCTGACTAAAAATTCTTTCAACGCAAGAATTTGAAAACGGAAGAATCAAAAGCAAAGCAATCATTTTTTTTAAATTAGGAAACATCGGCACACTTGCTGAATTTTTTAATTCAAATACTTTTTTCCAATATACTTCCGCAGTTAAGTGGGAATAAAGTTCATACTTTTCATGATCTAACAGAGCATGCTTTCTCCATTCAGTATCTAATTCTTGACGATCTATATTAAGAAATGGAAATTTCTGGCAAAGTTTTGTTAATGTTTTGACTTCAAATGATTGTGCAAAAGCAGGTTCAACAATAAATATTAATTCGAAAATTTCATCTTTGAAATCAAACCTCTTTTTTATTTGGCTTACGACCTCTATGTAAAATTTTAAGCAATCTTGGAGGATTTGACTTTTGTCATTATCTGACAACTGTAAATAATTATCTTTAATACTAGAGCTTGCTTCTATACCAATATAGATATCTTTAAGGGGAACAAATTGATTGGAATTTTTATGATCCAATTTAAAAATATCTTCTCGTTTAATACATTCTATTTTTAGAAAATTACTACAAAAAGTTATCAATAAATTTTTTACTTCAGGTTTCAATTTATGGAGTAGTGGAGTTTCACTTTGAAATAAAATGTTAAACTCTGTTAGTAATCCCAGCACATAAGAAAGAAATTCCAAATAAATTGTTGTCGTTTTATTATTCATTGTTTCTAACATCGATTCTGTGGTATTAGACGGATCTTCAAAAACTTGAAGACGTAAATATGAATTCAAGGCATCGTATTGTTCAAGTACACGATCAACACATGCTTTAATAGATAGCCACCTAGTAATAACAGCAGATAATATTTTATGTACTTCTGTTCCAAAATAAAGTTGAAACTCTTTTAACTGCTCCTGTCGAATATAACTTCTATTAAAATGGGAACCTAAATTGCGTAGCAAATCTTCTATTGATCGTGGTAAATGTAGACAGGCTTTAGAAGCCGCCAAATGAATTAAATGACAGGAACATTTTATACAAATAATATCAGGTAATTCTTTTTTTAATAAAGAAAACACTGAATTATGTTCGCCAACCACAACGTTTGGTGTATCTGAGGCAAAGCCTATTACATTTTTCAATGGAATATTTTTTGATGTTAGACAATTTTTTAGCACTTCATAAAGGTCTACTGCTGTACCTTTAGAAACTTCTTTTAAATCTAAAAAATTTGTGATAACACGATTTGATATGTTATTGAAGTATATCACTACAAAGGCACATTGTTTAATTGAACTACGGTCAGTTGTTTCATCCATTATGATAGAAAAATAACCTCCTTCATTTTTTATATTTTTAGATAATTCTATTGAAAAATGTTTGCCAAGACAATTCGTGATCATAGCTTGAGATTTAGTTCTTTTTAATGCTAAGTTACGGGCAATTTTTGAGTCTGGGAAAATATTTTGTAGTAATGGAGTTAAGGTATCCATTAATAAAAACGGTAGATTATTGGTTGCCAACAAACCTGTTAATTTAATTTTTAAGATTTATATATAATACTTTTTATCAATATTCAATCAAATATTTCAAATTCCACTAAAATTCCACACAAATTCAATTCCACAAAAAATTCCACAAGAACAATAAAATTCCACTAGTTTTGTGGGATTCCACGGAAATCGGTAACACTGAATAAATCTCAATTAATTAAAATAAGTAATTAATTTTGACATACCTAAGTATAACAAAAACATAATAATAGGAATTATCAAGGTTTTTGGTTTGTTCTAATTTATATACATATGTAGAACATTTAAGAAACAAAAATAAGGACCTACACAATAGAGCCAAATTAAAACATTGATGAATTCAGGATATGTAGGTATGTTAATATTATATTTCTATAATTAACTTTTAATTAACTTCTTTGTAGGTATATATGAAACAATTCTTATAGAAACTTTACCTTTTTATCTAGGTACCTATGTATATAAGTATGTTATGTATCATTTATTTGTTATATAATATTTACTAATATGTACATTTATATAACAGTACAATTTTCGAAACTATGGAATTCATATAAGAAATTTTAAATAGAGATAATAAAATGTATCTGATGAAAATATATTTATCACACGTACATATATATATATATTTTAATATAATTATATATATACTTATTTATGTACTATATTTAGGTACAGTATATGTGGTGCATAACACTTTAAAAATTTGCAATTCAATTAAATAAAGCAGGAAAGGTTATTAATTCGAAAATAATTACAAATTCAATTTATAGGTACCTAGGTATTTAAAGAAAAACCAACATAGGTGGGAAATACGAATCGTGGCAGATTTTAATTCTATATACCTATGTACCTATCTTAATTTAATTTCATATTTCCTTTTTCAAATTAGAAAATCGAAAGTTAGAAATAAACGGTAAAGTGTTGATGTGGCAAATTGAAAAGAAGTAGAATAAAATGCAAAAAATTTTATTAATTCACATTGCATTACATTATCTAAAAAAAATTTAATCAAATTTTAATTAAGAAATAAGCCAATATTGCTAACATATATCATAGAAATTAACTTATTAATTTTTTATTATATTAACTTAGTAAATATTTAAAATCAGCATTAAATATTGTTTTTCAGCTCAATTCATAAGTACACACTTAGAATATTAGGATTACAAGTGCATAAAAATAAAATAAAAAAGAAAAAAAAAACAGTTTTTCATACATATGTATGTACCTATGTATATTTATATTTCAAAAATATATCTGTACATATGTATGTCCATTTTTATAACTTCTTATTACTTTTTTTATTTTGGAATTACTAAAATTACATGTTCCCATTTTATGAATTTAGATTATTTTGATTTTATTATATTATATTGTTAAATTTATAGTTATTTAATTGCCTTTCTGAAAGAGAAAACAGTAGTTTGCCACCACAATAAGTATTTTCTTTTTTTTTTTTTAAAATGTTCGTACATACAAAATACAATAAAAATCACTCTCTTTCAACGATTGATGTACGTCATCATTCTGCAACCAGATTGTAAGTTTTTATGGACACTTTATTAATATTAACTAAATTAAAGATTGTATAATAATATAGATACATAATCTTTATTTTCGTCAAAAAAATGTTAATTTTTATTTTTATAATTCTTTTCTAAATATTAAAAATATTGCCTTAATATCCTGAATTAACTTCATAACTCATATTAAGGGTAGGTATAACACATTTACACATCAAAACTATATTTTATATAATTTAATTCAGTGCACATAAGTATTATATTCTTAAACAACCTGATTATAAAAATATATAGAAGAAAACACTAATTATTTTAAGGATATAGGTACCTAAAACCTATCTTTTACTATAATTTTAATTTTTTTTCTTATCTTACATTTCGAAAATTATTATTTTCATTTTCTTAATTTTTTTTTTAGTTATAATTGAAATTTTATTTATATACAAATTAAAATTCATATAAACATATAAATATATATATATATATATATGTGTATACACATTTATAATACATTTAGATATATGTATTAATAATATATTACAAACACACTAACAACAAGATACAAAATTGAAAAATATTTTTTATTAAGAATTCAATTTAAATATAATTAATTTA
The DNA here is from genome assembly GCA_963082915.1 of Dolichopus griseipennis. Lineage (NCBI taxonomy): Eukaryota > Metazoa > Arthropoda > Insecta > Diptera > Dolichopodidae > Dolichopus > Dolichopus griseipennis. Next base: position 8,159,520 of record OY720446.1, on the reverse strand, counting down.
ATTATATATTTTTTAAATAAAGAAAAAAAAAATATTATTTTATCAATTTTTTTTTAATTAAGTAGGTATCTAAAATTATTTATGTAACATTTATATTTTACATTTCATTTTTATTTTTGTTTTTATCATGTTTTTATTATTATTTCTTCCCTTAACACTGATTTATTATCGCGCGCGCGATATCCTTATGATTCCTCATAATAACTATCATTATTTAAAAGGATGAAACACAGTAAATTTTTTAAGCCATCAGGTAGTTTTTCATTTTATCTAAATATATATTTATATATAACATATATATATCAATGTGTTTATACTTGCACAAAAAGCATCCTGTACATATTTTGTCTCTCATTTTATTTTATAAAGAAACACAGCAGTTCTTACTAATAGCAAACAAGAACAACAAAAACAATTAAAATTTGAACGCATATACATATTTATATCACATAGGTATACATAAACACATAAATATACAAGTATGAAAACAAGTAGCAAATAAATGAGAAAAAATATAATACAATAATTTACATTTTACATACATAATATAAATAATATGCTATATATATATTACGATATAATATAAAGTTATAAACCGAAAATTAAGAGAATAATAAAAACAATATAAAAGCAACACAAAAAAAAAAAAAAAACGACAACACATCATCAATAATAAGCCAAATGTAAGTTATGATGGCTGAATGAAAAAACAATGGAAAGAGAGTAACGATAAAAAAGTAAACAAAGCATTGTTGTCACTTTGTATTTTCCAGGAGTATCAATTTGAAAAATATACCGTATCATTGATTTTCATTGAAAAACTCAAATTCATTTATTGGACAAGTGCACTAAAGTGCATTAACAATATTCATTTCACATTACATTTCAATTTATAATAAATGTTTAATGATTGATTAAATAAAGTCTTGTAACTAATCATAAGTTCTTATTACCTACCCTATTTTTCTATAACCTCTTTTTTTATTATACCAAACTAACTTTCTTCTTATTAAAAAGAAAATTTAAAATTTTTTGAAAATTACGTATTTTTTATTCTTTATTACGTTATTTTAATTTTTAATGACATTTTGCTAGATAGGTAAGAGTTCGGTCGGACGCAACAATTTTTATTGAATTTAAATTGTATTTATTATTATTAAATATTTAAAAAGGGTTTTTCGTTTGAAATTTTAAAGTACATAGTATTAAATTAAACATTATGCAACAAAGTATCATTATACGATATTTAAGTCAAATTCTAAATTTGTTCCAAAAGCCGAACTAAAGTGGCAACACTTTAAAGAATTTTAAAATAAATTTACATAATTATTTAGGTCATCTTAAATCGTAATTAATTAATTGCATATGTACTTTTTTGAGAACATTTATATACGGAATGATAATATAATAAATATTATATTCATGTATATTCAGAAATATTTTCCCGAGCCTCCATTTGCAGGATATTAAAATTATACCGTGCCAGAAGCCGGTATATCTATCTATGTACTTAAATTAATTCTTTAGCTTTACCGTTTTTATATGTCATTTTTATGTTTAGTGCAACGCTAACAATGTTGTGTTTGATTTTACACTATTTCAATTTACAGCTTACATTACATTATGTATTTTCCATGAAATTTATTTTATTGTTTAAATACATAAATCAAATGAGAAAAGACTGAAAAGGATAAAAAAAAATTAAATAAAATTTGATATTGAGCTTGTGTATGTATCAAATTTTAATATTATTTTTTCTCTCTTCATTATTTATTTTGTTTCCCAGTTCCCATTTCCGACATTTATAAATTATAATATATATATACTGATTACTGAGAGAAGATATTATGAAACTGTTGAATGTTCTATACTTCTGTGCTTTAGACATTTTATATGTATGTACATTGTATAAAAATACAATATGAAATATTTATACATGTACCTATGTGTATCTTGTACATCGTATCGTAGTACATACTCGTATATTGTAAAATAAACGGTAAAATTTTAATATATTTTATGTTTTTACTTTATTTCTTTTTATTTTTTGATTAACTTTTGTTTATTATAAAAAAAAATTAAATGTTTATTAATTATGTTACATATAACTTTTAATTTTAAATACAATTATATACATATTTCATATCAAAATTCAAAACATTACAATTTCTCATCTTATGCACAAAAATATCTGAAGCTGATTTAAAATTCTGATTACCTTAGACCTGAAGATTTAAGGAAATTTATTATTGTACTGTATTTTACGATATACATACCAACATATATTTCTGAATTATAATTTATGAGATTTGAATTTAGTTAGGAGATTACTTTTAGTTCAAATCAATCAGAATTATATATATAAATATGTACAAAGAAATATATTAAAAGAAAATGAAACCATTTGTTTAAGATTAGCTTAGGATTAAAATAGTATCTATAACAATTTAATATCAATTTTAACGGCAATATGATAAAAGACACGGTGTCAATTAGGAGGTAAAATCCTCCTATTCCAGAATATTTACATAAATGTATTATATGTGAGATTCTGAATTAGAAGAAGTTTTATTATAGGTATTAGGTTATCAAATTAGAGTTTCTTTTTTTTTATGCAAACATACATAATGTGTACATACATATACTTTGTAGGTACCTACCTATAACAACTTTGCATAAAAAGATTGAAATAAAAAAAATGTATATTAAAAAATATAAAAAAAAAAGTTTTATTTAATATTTTATTAAATATAAAATTAATATTAATAATAGGTTAAACAAACAATTTATTTAATTAAACAAGACTAAAAAAAACTTTAATTGGAAATTATAAGTTGATAGAAGGATAATTTATTTGACAAAAAAAAATTTAAAAGGTATAATAACAATAAAGGTATAATAATAATTACATTTTTTTGTAATGAAAAATTTAATATTTTTATATTACAGTACCATCTTGTATGAAGTAGCGACAGTTTTTACAAAAAAATAAATTTATTTTAGTAAAGACACAGACCAATTAATATTTTTAAAATGATAAATTTATACCTAAGATATTTTTAAAAGCTTTTATATTGTGCTATTGAAAGTATTGAAATTCTTGAAACATTTTGTTTACGTAGGTATACATTTATTTCAAGTTCATATTACTTAATATTAAATTACATTTTATATGTTAGTTATTACGTTATATATAATGTAATATGATATTATATCATATAAATGTGTTTCGAGTTACTATAATTTATTAAAGTGCCTACTCTACAATATCTGAATATCATCACAAAACATCTCAAATAAATGGAACGAATATACATATGTATGTATTTTATCAACATGAAGGTGAAACAAAATTTAAAAAAAAATTTTTTGTTAGTTATTTCGGTATTTCATAAGAAAAAAATTAAAAATAATAAACTCTTTTGTACTAAAATGTGATAATAGTAAAAATGTGCTATTTCTTTCTTTTTTTATTGCGAATGTAGTGTTTTTTACATGTATTAAGAAAGAAAATCTATCTAAATAAAAATCATTTTAAAAATTTTATTTTAAAATAAACCAAAAACTTCGTGATTTAATATTATAAGCTTTTAATAAAATTGAAAATGAAAAGGTTTTAAAAAGTAGTCGTATAGATGTCACTACATTCAATCGGAAAGATTTTTTCGGTGAGAAAAAATATGAAATAATTAATATTAAGAGATCTTAACCAAAAATTATACATATATAGATAAAGCAAGTAGAACAAAAAATGTCAATAAGAATTCTCTAAATTTTTTCTTAAAACCATTGCCCCATATGCTATCTCTTTCTCACTAATGCTTTTTTGCACTATTCATAGAGTTTGCCTTTATAGTTTTTCTAGGTATCAAAAAATATGTATCATATATAAAAATAATAAGATTATTAAATTTTAATGATAAAATACAAGCTTATATAGAAAAATTTTAACAATAACCTCTGTTTTCTTTTATTTTTTATTACTTTTTTCAAATAAAACTTATTTACTAGTTATGTTATAATTTTTTATACCCAATATAGAATTTTTTTTTTGTATCAAACCATTTAACCAAGTATCAAACTATTAATATCGTCGTACAATATTTGAGTTAATTTTTTTTTTTTTTATGAAGATGTGTATGTAAATGAATGCAATATTGCCATATCATTTGTATGATTAAAAAATAAGTTTTTTTTTTAATTTAAGTTTTTAAAACTTGAATATTTAAAAAAAACATCAATTTTAATTTAAAACTGATTAGTACAACTGATTAGTCATTCGAGTAAAAACACTGTAGAAGTCTGCAAGTAGTAGACGAAATACGCGTATCAGTTTAGTTAAGCTAATTTAGTTAAATTAAAAGGAAACTAGGTACTCAAATTTTTTAAAAATAAAAATTTAAAATATTTTACCAAAACGCTCTAAATCATAAAATAAAATTAAAAAATATATTTTATAAATTTATAACTGATTAGTAGTTTTAAGAATTTTAACAAATAGTTTTCGTTGTTGTATTAATATTTTATATTTTAAATTATAATATTTATATAAGTTATATTATAATATGAATTATAATTAAATTATAATATAGGTTATACTTTAAATATTTTATATATTCAAAAAATAATTTCCAAATCTTACATAACTTTTAGAAAAAGTAGTTCTTTAAAGTTTTTATATGTAAGTTTTTAAAATCTTATATGTTGATAAATTAGGAAATTACATTAGTCTTTCAATATGGCAACATCAAAAATTATATAAACTTTTTAATATACAATATATATATTTTCCGATTCTGATCCGATCCATACACTTGAATCTATATCTACCCCCTCTTCTTCTTTGCGTCTTTGCGTCACAAACGTAATGGCAAATTTATTATACCCTTTGACCTACAGTCATACGGGATAAAAAAACACTGAAAGATGGTGTAAAGAATTTTTTCATAGTATTATTTTCAATGGCTGGGGTTTTATATTTTAACCCTTGGTGGCTTGCCGTTTCATTGTGAAATTACGTATTACATTGCGGTTGCTAGTTTCAAAGGGGTTAAAAAGTTAAAAGTTATTAAAGAAAAATTCTAATTTGAGCGGTAAGTTGTCGTTTTATTTTCATAAATTTTAACTAATAAATTATTAATTTCTCAACAAAATTTTAGTAGATTAGGTTTTCAATAGTTTATACAGAGCCATAAAATTAAAATTTTACTCTAATTTATCTTTTTATTCATTTAAAATGTTTAAAAATTTCTAATTTATCTTTTTTTTCCACACTCTTCAACTTGTCACCAGAGCATTGAATCTTGAAGTGGAACAGGTGGATCAGCTTTTGTTAAACAATGAAAAATATTAAATAATTTATTTTTTTGGAACAGGAATAAATATTAAATAATTTATTTTTATTTGGAAGTGGAACAGGTGGATCAGCTTTTGTTAAACAATGAAAAATATTAAATAATTTTTTTTTTTTTTTTATTACATATTTAATTTGGCTATGTTTTACTAGAATTATAGATTTACGTTTGTTTTATTCTTATAGTTTTATGCAACATAGTAGCTACATTTTTATAATTTTTTTAATTTCATTTTTTTAAAGGGTTTTTTATGCCGAATTGAACGTTATTCATTTTATTTATTATATAACTTCAATTTGGCTTTTTGTCTTTTCTAAAAATATAAAATTAAAATTGAATTTTTAAATTGATTGTGTTTTTATTTTTTAATTAAACCAAATTTTTCAGATATTATTTTACTTTTTCCATCTCATCAATTTAAATTTATTTCTCAACAAGTATTCAATTTTATATACGATGTACGGAATTTTAATTGTACACACTAAATATCCAATTTTCATTCTGTTAAAGTTCCTAAATTTAGTCTATTCTAAAAAATTCATTTGAAAGCAAAAAACTAATTCGTTTGTCTGCTCTTATTATTTCTATATTATTTCAATACGTAATGAGGTAAAATTAATATTTTAAAAATATAAATTTGATTGAAAATTAGAAAAATAAATATTTATACATACATACATAATATAGTGTATTATTTATATTTGGTTTAGCACCACCTACATTAATTCTTTCAGAAGGCCTGGACATCGAAAATATTTGAATGTATTAGTACACATTGTTAAAGTGTGTGAAAAAAAGCTCTTCCAAATGACGTTTCTTAAAAAAATTTTTGTACTTTTATGCTTATGTTTTTTTTTTTAGGTAAAATTTAAATTTTCATCAATTTTCTTTTAGAGTTTTCCCTATGAAATAATTGTCCAAATATTATAATTTTTATATTAAAATAAAATTTGAAATTTTTTCTTTAACATATCAAAATTTCAGCTTTCAACTCGAAATTTTTAATATATTTACAGCAAAATATATTCAATGATTTTTTAAGTATTAAAAATCACCGCCATTTTGACACTCTCAAAAAATATTTGAATAGACATTTATCATGTTTTTTAGTGAACATAACCTTTAAATTAAAAGCTATAATTTCAAATTTTTTCAACGATTTCGGTAAGTAGTTCAAATTCAATCTAAGTTTTAATATATATAAATTTAATAAAAAATTATAAAATTTATATATAAATAAAGCTTAAAGAATTCTCTTTTCACTCGTAAAAAAATTAAATTTGAAATCATTTTTTTCAGCACATTTCCAAGAAAGAATTGGAAATGGAGTACCACATTCTGGGTAAGAAAGTTTTTTCTAATAAGTACAGTTTCAAATAAAAAGTAGTTGCGTAGTGTAAAATTGTGTAGAGTAGTATTTTACAAGTACCTTAATAAAATAAAATAATATTTTTGATCTCAATTTAATATTATTTTAAAAATATTTAAATATTTTTTGTTAATAAAGAATTAAATAATTTTTATAAATAAAAGATTTTTTTTTTTTTAAATATACTTCAATAATATTTTATTTTATATACAATACAAAGGTACTTGTAGTTTAGTTATCAAATTTCTAATTTAAGTTTTTTAATTGAATTAACTTTCTTAAACATTATATTTGAAATTTAACAAAGTTAATTCAATTATTAAGTGCCTTATATTGCCTTTTTTAATAATTTATTTAAAATGGGTCGTAAATGCTCGGTTGTTGGATGTAAATCCAATTATAACAGTAGCACGAATTACGTTACAACTTATAAATTTTCGGTAAAAGAAAATTTAAAAAAATTATGGGTAAACGCTGTTGGAAGAACGAACTGGCAACCAACAGCCTATAGTACCGTTTGTAAATTACATTTTGAAGATTCGTGCTTAACTGTAGATAAATCGCAAAGGACGCGATAAATACCAGGCATTGTATATTATATATATTAATTTTTTTTATTTAATTACTTATTTTTTATTTCCATTTATTTATGATTTATATTTTTCAATTTTTAATATTCTAATGAAATAATTAAACTCATTCAAATTCCCACCCACTGAACACAACTTTTTTTTTGACCATTAATTTACGACATTAATAATCTTTTTGAAAGCTTCTAAGAAGCTTTTTCCTATTAAAATTTTTTTTGGAAGCAATTTTTTGAAATCCATACTTATGAATGAAAAAATTAAAGTTAAAATTTTTTTTTGTTACTAAATGATGTAAAAAAGATGATATTTCAATTTACTCTTTTAACATAATTAAAAAAAATCAGTAGTTTTTGAGTTATTTTAACATTTTTAACAGGACTCCCGCGTTTTCCCATAAGACTACGTGTAAATTTCATTTGCGGGAGTCCTATTTTGAGCTTTTTTTCTTTAGATGTCCAGGCCTTTTGAATTATTGTAGGTTATGGGTTTAGTTAAGCCAGTGTTGGTAGTTGGTATTATCAGGATTGTATTAAAACACACAAACACATTAAAAAATAAAATTAATTTACCATCTCTATAACTTTTTTTTACTTTTTTCTTCTTTTTTTTTAAGAAAATAATAATAATATAAAACAATGTGTAAGATGAGAAAGATATATATTTTTTCTAATGTATAATATCGTTTTTACTCTTTCGTGGGGCATTGGATTTCACAAAATATAGTGAGAGATTTTTTGTTCTACTTGCTTTATCTATATATGTATAATTTTTGTCTTAACATTCATTTATTCATATATGTATTTATTTATTCATACATTGGTACCACGTTGTGGAATTTTTGATTATTTACTTAATTTTTAAAGAATCTTTAACTATATTGATTATTCTTTGTTGTAAGTCTATTTATTTTAATTACAGATTTGAAGTATGTATGTAGTAAAAATTGTAAAAGATTTAAACTATGTATATGAAACAGACTTAAATTAAAAACTTCCCGAATTGAAATTTTTGAATTGAATTTGTTTTTAGTATTGTATCTCAAATTTTTCACACAAAAATAGATGGCAAAATATGAAAAGGATATGGAAAATATAAAAAAAAAATCCATTCATAATAAGAGTTGATGTGGTTTTTCGAATTTAATACTTAACTCTGTAGTATAAAAAAAAAAGTATTAGAAATACAAAGAGGTAAAGTGTATTAAATACATTTATACCTACCTATAAATAACCCAAAAAAAAAAAAACAAATTTATTTTAAAGATGAATTCTATTAAGTCCTTGAACTTAATTAATTGATTATTTTATTTTACAAGTATTTTTATATGCCCTGCAAAAAAAAATCACGTACCTATAAATTGTTTACTAAGCTTTATTCTTAATAATTTAATTAAATTATTTAATATAATAAAAATACAAAAATGTTTAGTACCTTAAAACCATTTTTTTTTTTGTAAACTAAATATAGGCACTAATAAGTAATAAGCCAGAACAGAAGGAAAAGTATTGGATATACTATATTCTCATAATTAGAATTGATTCAATTAATTCATTAAATAGTAGGTATTAAGACCAGTTTTATATTTTCAATAAATACAATTATTTTTGTTATAAATTGTGATCATTTTATATTTCTTTTCGTATCTCTTCATCTCTATATACATGACATATTGATACGAGTATAAAAATAAAAATGTATTGAACTTGAAAAAAAAAATATATATGTGAATTATATTTTTCAATTAAATTTTTTTTTTATATTTGTTATCTATTATGTTGACTGTACGATCTTCCTAGCTGGTAAACCGTAATTTATTGGAGGTTTCCTCTTATTTTAGAATAGTTTCTTTAAAAGAAGAATCAATAATCTCATTTCTAGTAGAGTTTCACTACTCGCATTTGAAGCAAAATTAATATTCGTATCGCAGAATCCCGATAAGCCTTTTAGTTAGCATGACGGTGAACTACTTTTTTGCGGAAAATTTTTTAATTGGAGATTGGGTTGATCTAAAAGGTTGTGTTTATTATATAGATTATGGGAGCTACTCAAGAGATAACCAATTAAAACAGAATATTTTTCAGGGTGTGCGATTAGAAGCAGAAGTGATCAAACTCTTTCTATCACGATACAATTTGTTAATTTGCAATTGAGCTTTCAGAAAAGTTGTTAAAAATTGGAATCTGACCTAGTTATAAATATTTAAGTCTCCCAGAAGAAAATTTTTAGTTTTTGGATATAAATGCGTTGAATTGGTTGGAAAGAATTTTGATTTCACTAAAAGTTTCCTGCTTAGTTGGTTATTTTCTATAAAAAACATAAAAGTATGATTAGTTTTCCAACATATTTTTTGATCTAAGCTTAATGGAAAGTTGGGTTAGAAGATTTATATTTATGAAAAATACTTGAAACATTATCTTTTTTGTGTAGATTTTTCCTATTATTGTGATTACTGGATTGTTAGCAAAGGGCAAGTATAACTGGTTTTACTGAATCTATAGATGTGACTTAAACAAATAAAATTTAAAGTTTATAATTTTGTAAAAATAACAGAAAGTAAAAAGAAAAGATGTTTTATTTATATTTTATAAATCAATATAAACCTGTTCATATTCATAAAGAGATAGCATCTGCTTATTCCTTTAAAACTTTGTTTTTTATTGATTTTTGAGATTATGATTTTTAAGATTTTGATTTAAGATTTTTAAATTTTTAATTTGGATTTAGGCTCTTGAATCCAACTGTTAATAAGCATAGCTTGGAAAGTTCCTACAGTAATATCGAATATAAAATATATATCACTTAATAAAAACAACACTTACCGGCCATATCGATGATTTTGTTCTTGACCAATTTCTTGTTTTGGACCAGGTGTTACAATTGCTGGATGTGAATTAAGAATATGATGTGAAGCTGTATGTACTGAAGGCAATATATTAGGTGAAAAACGAAAGGAAAAATCACTGCAAATGATTTAGAAGCAAATTTTTATTATTTAAAAAAAAAATTAATGAATCAAATAATAATTTACCTTGTGTTAATTGGTAATGAAGAAGGATACGGATTTCTAAAACTTGATGCTGAATATACAGAAGGTGTATGCCTGAAATTATAAACAAAATGTGGTTTTAAATATATAAATGCAAAGTATATTCATATACTGATGAGTGATGGATTTTCGCGTTTTAGAAGACAAAGTGCACTTCAAGAAATAATAAGATACTAAAAAAGTAAGATAAACAAAAATATTTTTTTGCTGAATTCTCCGAAATGATTTTAAATTAGGTAGCTAATAAATTACAATATGGTTTAGGACGGTTATTTCATTATTGCACGTTCGTACAAAAGAATTGGTAGGTTGAATTGAGAGACGTTTTGAGTATTTGTTTTCCAGATATTTAAGTTTAATTTCCTATACATTTAGATATTTAGAAAAATTTAAATTCTTCTAAGAAAAATACGGTGTTTAAAGTTTATGACCGTATGACTATAGGTCAAAACGGTATACTAAATTTGGCATTATGTTTGTGACGCAGAGGATATATATAGACTCAAATATGGATCGGATCAGAATCGAAAATTAAATCAATTTACCTATGCATGGGCGTCCTCAAAAAATAAAGAAGCATAACTCAAAAAATAAAGAAAGTAGGATTCTGAATTTTTCACAAATTTGTTTTAACGCAATAGTCGTCATCGCTATTAAAATCCAGCTAGTTTGCTCCACGAGTTCGAGTAGCTGCCATACAATCTCTTTATATCCGTGTATACATATATGACATCGGGTATGTTAAAATTGCTCCTTCGTTTGTAACGCATCGATCTAGACGAGCTAGATATAGTGTCAAGGATACGTATCGGATCAGCATCGAAAAGTAAATCGATCTAGCTATCTGTGTCTGTCCGTCCGTCCCTCCGTGTGTCAGCACGATAACCATAGAAAGTTGTCAATTCGATAACTGAATCTAATGAAGCTACGAGGTTAAAATTTAAACTGGACATGTAAAGTAATAGGGAAAGTTACATGGCAAATTTGGACATTATTTGGACCAACTTTTAAAGTGGGAAATTTTTTATGTTTTTTTTTTTTTTTTTTAAACAAAAATTATGGGATAATAAGTTAAATTTTTTTTTAACTATTTTACTTTTTTATATTTTTTTTTGTAATATTTATAAAAAATAAATAACCGTTAGTGGGTATGCACGGGTATTTAAGAGTTGACAAGGGCAACTATAATTATCCTCGTTTTTTACATGAAAATAACTTTATACAAGGTACAGCTGTATATTTGAAATTTGGCAAAAGTTCGAGTTCGGGTTCGGATTCGAGCAGCTGTCATACAACTTCTTTATTTATATGTGCTACTCTATAACAAAATTTGGTTGGTCTACCAGTGGGTTCGAGTAACAAAACAAAACAAATCAATAAGAAAATTTAATTTTTCTGAACGATTTTTATATTCAGTTGTTCTGATTAATAATTTCACATAATATACATATATAACGAAATTTAATGTATTTAGTCAAAATTTTGTAAGTTGTATAATAAGAATATTACTTACCACGACGCAACTTGTGACATATCCGGACTTAACATAGGGTAAGGGTATTGGCTGGCTGGAAAAGGATATATCGCTGGTCTTGTAATTCCTGTGAATAAAAAAAAATGTACATTAATATTTATGTTTTGGGTAAACATTAAATGTTAATTTGTTATGTTAAATTAAAAGAGTATATATTAAAGTTGTCAAGGAAGATTTAATTAACCTGTGTGGGATTCTAACTTGAACTGCTTTACTTAATAAGCATTGTGCTTACTCATTACATTATCGAAGCCACTATATGTATAACAATTATTAAAAATTCAATAATTTATAACGTTTGCATTTAAATTTGAATTATGTAAAAAGATCAAAGCATATAAGATTAAATCTGATTCTATTATTTGCTTTTGTTTTTATCAATAATTTTGAAGATGGTTTTCAAACAGATGCGATATACGCAGATTTTGTTTGTCCCTTAAATCGACCTTTTATGTGCTTTAGTTGCTTTTACCAAAATACTAACTTTTTCTTTTTTCACTCTATTTCGCATCTTCGCTTTAAATTTAAATAAAAAAAATCACATTAAAATATTTATCAATTGAGAGTGTCTCTCAAATAAAATTTATTTATCTAAAATAAAAATTTATTAAAGAGAAAACAAAGTCTTACAAAATAAAATTTTTATTTTATTAGAAAGCGTACATATCAACAGAGTATTCTTATTAGAAAATTTCAATATATAGATTTTTAATGATTTACTCTTGATATTATTTTTTAAATGAGAACATAAATAAAATTAAATATGTATCTTAGCAGTGAGTAAATTTTTAAAAATAATTACAACATTTAGGTTCAACAATAAATATGATACAGAAAATTTAAACTCTCTCACATAAAATACATATCATAAGAAATAAATAAAATGAAATTAAATTAGACTTAAGTGAACATAAATTTATTTCTTTAAATAAGTATTATTCAAGTTTTATTTTAGTTTTATACAAAAACTTAAAACTCAATGAGATTAATATCTATCACTCAATCAATTCCTCTTTGAAGATAGAGTTTTTCAATTCCTCAAGAGATATTTTTAACACTGGCTTTTACACGTCATTCAATATATAAAAAAGACAAAAAAATATATATGAAAAAAAAAATTCAACACGATTTTTATTGGAATTTTTAAGAAGACATCCTTTATCCAAGTTTAAATAATTGTTTTTTATTTTTATAATCGAAAATCAAAATTTGTTTTTAAAAAGCTATGTTTTGAATTACTAAGAATCCTAGGTTGTTAACACGAGTTTTTCAATTAGTTGCAATAAAAACACTAAGCATTTAATGTTGATAGTATTTCTACTATAGAAGAGATCAAATATTTTAGGAAAAAATGCTAGTTTAAATTTTTTACCAACTACCTACAAGTCTGAATTTAATAATTTTATTAAATTTTATATAACAAAAATCCTTTAAAACGTGATATATTATATTACTTTAATATATACATATATAAATTTGCTTTACTGAAAAGTCGGCAGAACTATTTTCCTTTCAATAGTCGCGTTCAGGAGAAAGTATCGCTACACTACGGAGAGTTTCTACGGCTTTCAAAAACATTTCAATAATTCCATTTTTATCCTTAATTTTTTTTCTATTTCAATTATGTAAATTCAAATTTTTAATTTTTTTTAATTCACAATTTTTAATTTTAAAAAAATGCTTCATTTCCAAAAATCCTCAGCAATCTTGTAAACTTCTCAAATCTTATAAACACTTTTTACATACATAAATACATCATGCAAACACATAAACGTCAATTAAAATCTGCTACACAATTTCACAAAAAGTTTTTTTGTTGCAAAATTAATCTAACACAACACTGTAGCGCTAGATAAAAAAAATCGTTTAGTAGAAAATTTTATCGACCGATGGAATTTTTTTGTAGCGTTAGATGCTACTGAACGCAACCAAATTCTCTAATAATAAACTTTCAATTTTTTATTGTTAATTAATGAGAGGCATATATTTGTAAATATTTAAGCATGCATTATTTTGATAAACATATCATGTTATAAATATCTTCTGAATGACACAAAAAATGTATATATGTAGTTAGATTATTAAAAAACAAGTGAGGAAAAAAACCAAGGGTTTTTAAAAAGCACATTTAAAAAATTATATACGGTTTCTTACTGAGTATTTTATCATTTATTATGCTTTTTAAAAACCCTTGATAATATTATAATTTAGTTATTTCATTAATTTATTAATTTTTGGAAAAATTTACACTGGCGGATAAGTTACTGTTTTATAGAAACATAAAAGTTTTAATTTTTAAGACCTAGTAGCCCTTCAATGGAGAAGGTTCCCAAATTTTATCTTAGCAAATTTATGATGGATCTGCCTACCCTCTCTCCTGTCCTCAAACTTCCATCTTTGTCGGTTCTAGAAAATCAATTGTGAACTCCACCAAAATTTGGAATTTTACCTAGAATTTCATTATCTAACCAAAAGTGGTTAAAACTAAGGACAAGTTCTTCAATTTAAAGAAACAATTTCAAGTTTAAGAAAAATCTTTAACATAGGTATGTTGAAATATAATGCTGCAGCTATAAATTTTGTATATGTATTTGTCAAAAAAAATTTGAACAGTTATTCAAGTTACAAGTGTTTAAAAATAGCAAAATTTCAATTTTCGAGCCCTTACAGCTCCTAAACAGGGGACGAGACAAAAAAATTTTGTTAATTGACTCCTACTCATTTCTGAAAGTCTAGTTTCTTCCAAAATTTCAAGACCCCAGCTTGAACCTTTTAGAAGATATGTGTGGCCAAAAATTTTGCAAAAATTGTGTTTTGCATAATTGTACATTTTAGTACCGTATGGCAACCCTAATCATTTGCCTTTTAAAAGTAAAAGTTTATAAAACAGAACTCTTGTTATAACAATTAAAAAATGAGCTATTTCCAACTTTGGAGGGCTGTAGCTCCGTAACGGGTGGGGCTACAAAAAAAAATTCTTCTACGAAATTATTTTTTTTGTAATATCTACCTGTGGTTAAAACCTATTTCAAACGTTATAAAAGTTTTGTAAACATACGCACGGACGGACGGACGGACGGACAGAGTGAAACTATATAGGCACATTTTTACAAAATTTTTTGAAAATGTGCTAAAAAGATATAAAATTGTATACATTATATGTATTCTTAACGGAATAAACTATTGTAAATAAAAAAAAACAAAGGGTTTTTTTTATATGTATATACCTACCTATATACAAACATATTTGTATAAATAAAAAGTTTAATTATTATTGAATATAATAAATACTTCACCTCTTTTATACTCTTGCATTTAAATACCTACAACCGTTGCTACGGTTCTTTGGAATGGTAAATCTGAAATCTGATTGATATCTTTATACGATATACTTAAATGTATTATTTTTTTTTATAGGTAAATATACATATATTTTTTGTAAAAGTTTTTTTATGCATTTTGTTCTTGATCGAATTTTTTTAAAAATTGTATTTTGTATGGAAATATAGGTATACATAATGTAAATAAAATGGGTGGATATAATATGTAAATGTATATGCATCATAAAACTTTTTACTATTATATAATTTATGTTTGTGGTTTTTTTTTGTTTACTAAGTATTCATCAAATTCCTAATAATTCATTTACACAATAAAAAAGAACTCTATAGAATTTTTTTTTGAATAAAAATTATTTTTTCATTATTTTTTTTTCCTTTTGTTTTATTTCTTTCTATTTTCATGCAAGAATATGGAAAAATCGATACGAAAACAATTCATAAAACAAAAGCAAAGAAATATTAACAAAAGACAAGAAAAAAGGATTCATCTTTATTATGATTACATCCACCATAATCAAAACAATCAACAATATACATATATTTATTTAGTTGACGTTTTCATAAATTATAATTAAAAGGAGGAACAGAGTAATAATAAGTAAGATCTTATTAATGATCTTAGCGTTGATCGTTTTGAAATTTCCGAGTATTTACAGCAAGCTATTATCTGTTAAATTTTACAAATTATTAAACTATCTGTGACCTTTTAATATTTTAATTAATTTATTTGTTTTAAATTTACAATACCAAACCTCGATAGATTATTCCAGAAAAATCTTGAAATGAAATCACATTAAAATAGCCTTTGCTTGATGTATTTGAAGAATAACTTATTTGCGCAATTTTTTGAAAATGTTGAGGTTATACATATACCGGTTTCATTTCTTTTCTTAGTACTTTTAAGCATAATACTCTACGCATTACGCATTATCTTTTTCCATCGTTTATGTAAAAGACTTCTTATATTTAAAAGAATAATTTAAAGAAAGGACAGTTTTTCTTTAACATTAATGATAAGGCTAGGACAAGTTTAAAGCTCAAGCTTAATAAGCCAAGTATTGTTATCTGAATATCAAAGTTTGATAATTGCATACTGTAAGTTTCACCCAAACGTTGCTTTAAATCAGTTAATTAGTTGTTAATTTTTGCACAAAATCAAAGTAAATATTTTATTGATGACATTCTTTATTTTATCACAGCTTTCAAAACGTTCTTTAAAATTGTTTAGCATTTCTATTAGGTTATCATTTCTGCTAACGTTATTTTGCTTTTTAGAAACCACTTCAGTTTTAACAGAAAAGGAGGATTTCGATGAAAAAGTACTATTGGAATTTAAATTAATTTGTTCATGTTACATAGTTATAAAAAATAGTGGTTTTCAAATCTTAGATAAATTAAATTAATTATTATGGTTTGATTAATAAATAATTAAAGTAATTAATATAAACATTAAATTTATTTGTATTAATATTACTTATTTTTATTCAACAACGATGCAATATCTGTTTTTCATATTATTTTTTTTTTTAATGAAAAAAACTATAATTTAATGATCTCTTAAATTTATGAATTTTATTTTTTATTAGTTTGTATACTATAGTTTATCATCATCAACTATAAAACCTTAGTACCTATTTTGTACTTCTTAACTATTCCTAAGTGCGGTAATTATTGCACTATTATTCAAACAATTTTCTTTCTAAGGCTATGTCATTATTTTATAAACGAGCCCCTTTTCTAAAATTTTAATTATTTGCCGATCATCAGTTGATAAATTTTGATTTTGATTTTTGAATCATTGATGTTAGCAATAATTTTGTCATGGACGTTTTCATGGACGTTTGTCATGGACGTTTTCGAAAAGAAAATTGGTTGAAAAAAATTGATTGGCTGCAAAAAAAAATTAAATTTTCATTTCTGAAAACAAAGAATATAAAATGAAAAAAAAATTTGACTTTCATTACAGTAGAAATAAATTATTTACATTAGTTGTATTGATGTTTGTAACATACTGTTTTTCAAACAGTTTAGGAATTTTTATGGTTGACGCGTCAAAAAAGTTTATGAATTTGTGAATCTGATTATTGTCAGAATCTGTTTAAGAAAAGGGTAGTTTATAGACAAATATAGTTTTCAATTAAAATTACAAATTTTTGGAAAAAATGTAAATAAAGCCAAATGTTTTTCAATATACTAACCACCTAACTGAAACAACGCGACTTCAAAGTAGGTACCATGAAAATTGGCAAGCTTTTAAACGAGATCTATTAATTTTTTTAAATCATTTCCATAAACTGGAATGATTCTCTAAAATACAATTTTTCCTTTTGAAATGGAAAAAATCGTTTATAATTTCTAAATAAAGCGGCAAAACCGAAATAAAAATTTTTCAATCAAACTTTATATTACATAAAAAAAATTAAACAACCCTTGCCAAAAATTATTACATTTTAATTTTACACAAATTTCACGCTATTTTAATGCAATCTCTTTAATTGATGATAGTTTATTTGTATTAAAAAAGCTTGACTTTTGCACCTCATGTCATATTTTTATGGTCTTATGAGCATTATTATAACATCAACAAACAACAAATAAGCGTTTAAACCATATACCATTAATTATAATAACCATGTAAACCAATATAAGCATAAAAAAAAAAAGAATCAAATAAAATATAGGTATAGTATAAGGTAAATTAATTTATTTTTAGGATTCATTTATACCCAAATTAATTTATTATAACAATACAATAAAATTAATTTGAGGGTATAACAAAGGTTTTAATAATTTTCATTTATTATTTGTTAACCTATAATGTTAATATAATTTTTTCACTATTATTTTGAAATCTCAAAATATAATATGATATTAACGAAAAACACCCTTTTTTAGCACATTTTAAAAATTTTATTTTAAAAAAATTTCCTTTTACAATTTTACTTTGTCCGTCTATCTGTCCGGCCGTTCGGATGTTTTTTGTACCATTTGAAATAAAAAACGAAATTTTAAATGCAGGTAGGTTTTGTAAAAAATAAAAATAATTTCATGAAAAACTTTTTTGTGTTGGGCCACCCGTTAGGAAACGACAAAGTGTGGATAAGGCCTATATTTAAATAGTAATGACAAAAGTTAAATATATTTTCGGTTAATAAAAGTTTGAAATACTTTCAATCTAGAAAGACAAATGATAAGTTTTATAAATAAATTTAACATATAATAATATATATAGGATTGCCATTCGTTACTTTAATATACAGTTATGTGGACCTAAATTTTTGCAAAAATTTTGTAAAAATGCAAAAAATATTTTGACGTGTATTAACAGTTTTTCTTAATTATAAACTGTAAGATATTTTATGTCATATGGCAATATTGTAACAATATAATAATTATACCAGTTTAATTATGACTATTGTGAATAGAATTAATGAATAAATAGGAAAAAAAAAGAAGAGGAGATGTCAGTTTGTTGGAGTCGATGTAAATGATAACATCTTTTGTTAATTTAATAAAAATTGTAAATATCTAAAAATTGTGTTTTATTGAATATTACAAATTTAAGATTACAAAACGATTTTCTTAAAATTCGATCAATTGTCTCTTGATTTATTTTGCAATTTTCTTATATAATTAATTTCTAACAAAAGTTATAAATAACTATTAAAAACTGTTTTTCAATATACTCTTTACCAAAACAAACAGTTTAATTTTGAAAATGTGTTTTTTTAAAAACCCTTAGTTTTTTATATTATTTGTTTTTCAGTTTTTTGATTTTAAAAAATGTTATATTTAATAATATTATGTAAGTTTGCTTATTATAAATTATATGAAAAAAAATATATTCATGCATAATATTATAATAATGCAGAAATCTGTCAAATGTCTATAGAAATGTAAAACCTAAATTTTATTTCCTTTTTTTCTGCACATTGTTAATGAGGTAAACCCAAATAGTTTTCAAAATTTTATAATATATCTCAAAAAGACGTTTATAATGATTTCATTTTAATACACTGTAATAAAAACTCAAAAAAAGTTCACCGAATAGAGGGAAAGTTAAAGTGGAGAATTCGTTCACGTGACTTTAATATTGTGTTTCGAAAGCTTAATTTTTACGGTGTTTTTATCAAATTTAAGACAAATATATTTTATTACATTTTCAATTAACTATATTTGTCTAATTTTTCTATTAAAAAAAGGTTTTTTATTTTATTTTTAAAGGTTTTTTATTTATTAATTTATGTCGAGATTTTAAATTTTAACAGGTGAAATCTTTCAAAATATGTTAATTAATTGAATTAATTTTTTTTTGTTCTTTTATGTACCTTTCATATAAAAGAATTTCTTTTTTTTTCTAATGCATAAATAGGATATTAGCTGTTTAGAAAAATTCGAAAACAGATCCGGATGCAAAATTTTGTAAAATATTTAAAAAAGTAAAAAAATTCAATTTAATTTTTTTGCATGATTGATCAAACGAAATTCTACCGCTTACATTTTCTTAACCGCCTCTTTTGCCTTTGTAAGTATCAAATATACCAATAATTCTCTACGGGTTGAGGTTATAATGTAACCCTCGCTTCTTAATCTAGGAACTGAACCGATCATTGTAACATATAATTAGAAAATTTTGTGCAACGAAGTACATATAGCACCTCTTATACATATACTCCTCTTGCAACACATTGTTCTAAATATGATAGATAATATATGTAAATTGAAGTATATCCGTCCGTCCATCTGTTTGTAAAAAACTTGAAAAACCAGTTTAAAAATGCACACACAAAGTGTTTTTTGTGACAATTTATAGGTTTTCTATTATTTAGATAAAATGGGACCGCGGCTTCGGGTAGCCGTTATATAATTTTTTGAATTCTGCTTTCATAATTTTAGAACTTATTTATACTACTATAAAAAGTTGAAATTAAAATAAAGTAACATGATAACCTCGTTTCCAAATTGTTTGAAATTTCTCTGGTTAAAGTTAAGTTTAGCTAATCCAGATTTCATCTGACCAATGGTATTTAAATTAAGAAGCAGATCTTCGAATTGAGAGGTCTCAGATTACCAAATTTCGGCTAGATATCCAATAAAAAAATATCGTAAAAGTAGTATAAGTATATCGTAAATCGCAATATAAAAAAATTTATATAATTAACTCTTGTGAAAGATGGTACAATACCTTTTCATAATATTCGGCTTTCTGAAAATAATGATTAATGAAAATGAAGCTTAGTCTAAATGACTTCATGAATGCACTATACTCCTTATAGGGGCAAATAAATGAATAATAAAAAAAACCACTGTGGTTGCTGGAACCAGGGGTCATATCTTGCAAGTAAAAAGATTAAAAGGTAGAAAATTTTTATGTAATATAATAGTATGTTATGGCAAGCGATTTTGCGAAGTTTTAAAAATTTTTTATTCTATTATTTTTATTTTGTTTGGTTTAATCGATGTTTTTCATTGTATTTTGAAGGGGAACTATAATCTTTCTAGTTTTATTTATATTCAATTTAAAATTTTAGATAAAAGAAAAAACTAATTATTGAACTAATAGTTTTTTTTAACTTTAATACTGTGAGTCTGTCCGTCCTTTTATATACGGAATTTAGCAGTGAATTTAGCCATTATTCATTTTTGAAAATATATTTTCACAGTATACTTTGCTTTATTATAATATTTAAAAGAGACTATTAAAATATGTATTAACTTTCTGACAAACAGAAATAAAGGATAAAAAGTAAACAATATAAATTTTTCCTACTGTCCACTTAAATTATTTTTTTCAGTTTAAAATATTTGAATAGTTTTTACTTGTTCATAAATTTATAAGGAAGTCTGCTGAGCAAGAACTCTCTTTTTTTTTCCCCTTAAATATTGAAATATGTACACACTATTTGTTTATTCCCAAAATTATTTGTATATTGTTTTTATGTATGTTAGTAAAAAAATATTATAATAGGATATTTGTGGTTTTGAGAAAAAAAACACTTTAAAATAAAAAATTATAATGACTTTTCATAATATGGATGTTTACAAGCCCTTTAGCTAGTGTTCTACAATGATTTCTTGTAATTTTTTTTATAATTTATATATTAATGAAAATAAGAAACAAAACAAAGTTTCACGAGTTATTAGTTAAATCGGTGTGCATAATTTTGATATTAATATGGTTCATAACTTAAATACAAAATATATAACAAGGGGGTTCTATTATTTTTTCTTTTTTAATTCTTTAGCCCTTCAATTCACGATTTTTTATATCTTGATTCATAAATGAGGTATGGTTCATAGAGGTAAGAAATATTGTGCATGAATACAAGTGAATGTAACATAAACTCACATACATAATTCTATATTTAACATATTGCATATTTATACAATTATTTATAAAAATATAAGTACATATTATACAATATATTGTTCATGCTTTCAAGTTGTTGCAGATTTTTATTTTGAGTATAGCAAAAATACCGTTCATTTCATTCAACGGGTTTAAATTTTGACTCTCAATGTCCTTAGGTTTTTTTTTTTAAATAATTTTTATTTTTTCTTTTATGATTTAAAAGTTATTCATATTTTTTATTTTTTAAATGTGTGTGGTTTAATTTCTTTAGTGTAGTTCATACTTTAATTTTTAGCACATTCTCAAAAAGTTTTGGAAAAATGTGTCTATATATGTAGTTTCATTTTGACCGTGGGTCCGTTCGTCGGTGTATAGAAACTTTTACACATATACGAATATAGAAACTTTTACACATTTTTAAAAAATTTTGAAAAAGTGTTGCTATATAGTTTCACTATGTCCATCCGGGTGTTATCAAAATTTCTACACCGTTTGAAATAAAGAAGCGAAATTTTATCTCTGAAAAGATGTACTAAAAAAAATAATTTGATGGAAGAACTTCATCTGCTACGAATATAGAACCTCCCAAAGTCAAGAAAAGTCCTATATTTAATGGGTCCTTAAACCTCTTAAGTTTTATCAATCTTTGTTTGTATAATAAAATTCTAAGATCCAAATTTTGGTGGAAGTTACAATTTATTTTCTTGAACCTGAAAGTTTGGGTGGAAGGTTTGGGTTTGCTCTAAAGATTTCGGAACTTTCCCATTTGAGTGCTATCTAAATTTAAAATTATTGGATATGAATTGTTAAAATTGTGTATCAGGTAGTTGTCACACGCCTCCTAAGGCGTGATAGCCATAATTTCGGGATATGTAAAGTTATGAAAAACAAGTTTGGTTTAAGTGTGTTCCTGTTTTCTAAGTTACCACAAACGACTACAAACCCAAACATATATCTTTGAATTTAAAAAATAAAAATTAACCTTTGGTTTAGGAGCGTTCTGTTCTATTTCCTCAATTTTCCCGAAAAATAAAAAGCATTAGAGTGGTGCTTAGGATAGCTGCAACACGCCTCCCAAGACCCAACAAGTACTCCTATATCTTCGAAATTTATTTTTAGTTATTTATTCATATTTTCACAAACAATTTGATAAGTGCGTGAATCTGCCTTTCCTTTTCAGGTGTGACAGTGATATTAATTTTAGTTAAATTTTTTTTTTATAGACATCTTCGATATTAAAAAAATATAAACTTAAATATTTTTAAATGATGTTCTGTTATTCCTCTTTTTCTTAAAATCTGAGTAAAGAAGGTAGGAGAGATGCCTTGTTATATTCGAAACCAAAGCAAGCATATGTGTTAAAATACATAATTATGTGTTTTTTGGCTAATAAAAACTTCTATGTTTTCATTTTAAATTAAATATCTACCTTAAATAACTTATGGATACCTAATAAAAATTGTCTTGTTTTGGTGCAAGGTAAAATTATTATAAACAAATTTATTATATATAAGACAAATAGTAAAAACTCAACAGAAACTTCTTCAATTTGGGGAAAAAACCTGTTAACACACATAAAGTAGAACACTATCTTTAGAATAAAAAAAAAATTTGGACAGGTATTTAAAAATTGAAAATTTACAGTTTTTGAACCATTAGAGTTTTTAAATAGAAAAAATTTTGTAAAAATGAAAAGTCACATTTTTTAATTTTGTTTAGACCCAAGTCCTTTCAATGGTTCGAGTTGCTAACTTAAGCCGTTTGGAAAAAATAAGAGGTCAAGAATTTTAGAAAAATTGAGTTTCACATAACGGAAATTAAGGTATCGTTTATTTATGGTTTTAGTTATTCTTTTTTCAGTATAGATCATAAAGTATATTTTTATTATAACGTTTCAGTTTTCAGAGCTTATGACTGTTTATAGACTTAAAATGCAGTGTAAACTTTCAGGAATATTTTGGAATTATAAAATGTAGTTAATAGTGTACATTTTTGTTTTATGAAGATTGATAAATTTTACTTTTAAGTCGTGCGAAATATTTCTTATAGAACATTTATTATTATATTTTAAATATAGGGCATTTCCGCCATTTTTAGGCCGCAACAGGTGGAACTAAAGATAATAGTTCTTCCACACACGAAGTTAATTTTTTGGAATACGTACCCGTAGCTAATTTTTTTATTTTAAACGTTGTGGAAGTTTTTGCAACATACGGTCGGACTGGCACAGTTTCACATATATTTTTTTTAAATATTTTGGAAATGTGTTAATTATACCCCTTAATTTGCTTTTTCCATTTCTTTCAATAATCAATACCATCATAAATAACGGATTAGTTTCAATTTTTAAAACCTGATGGTAGTATAAATTTCACTCATTTCGTAATAAAAGGAAGATATATTTTTTTTCGATAAGATATAGTAAATTACCATATTACAGGATTTAAATTTTATCAAAATCCACATTTATAATATAATGTTTACTCTGCACAAGTATTTAGATCTTTTTGAGATTAAAAAAACAAACATATACAGAACATTAAATGAACATAATATAATGGCCCCATTAATTTATTTACATATAAAAATAAATTTTTAAATTGTAAAAATGCTTTAATTAAATGTAATTTATTAAGACTTCTTAACATATAGTGAGATTATTATAGAATCTTAAACAATCTTAATCAAATTTGACGGTCCCCGTCTTAATATATCTTAAGACAAAAGTGTTCTACAATAACTTGATTAATTAAATCATTATCTTAAAATAAAAAATATGGACTCAATGTTTGATTGTAATGAATTCAATTAACATCATTAATTAAAATTAATCGTGTATAGGAAACTATCCATAAAAAAAAAAATTAAAAACACTATATTGAATCAGAGTATAACCGCATAAAAACGTAATCTACTGTACAATTTTTGGATTAAGATACAAATATCCTTTTTTTTTAATAAAGCTAAAAAAAAAAATCGTTTTAAATTCTCCAGAAAAATTAAGTAATTTGTATCTTATATATAGATAATTATAGTTTTATAACATTTTAAAAAATTCATATTTTAAAAAAAGAGAGTTTAAAATCTTGTTACAGTTATTTTATGCCATTATTTAAAATAATTATAACAGTAAGTTTTATAACAGTATACATACGCACTAATAAGAATTAAAATAATAAGAATTTTTTAACAAAGAACTTATATTTTCCTAATGAACGAACATATTAGCAAACGGCATGATACTATTAACCGCAGGATTATTTTGTACTTTTATACAAAGATTATAATATATATATATATATATATATATATATATATATATATTTATATATATATTAGATTTAATCCCTTAAGAGTGAGTATTTAAAAATAATTTGTTTTTGATCGAAAAAAAAACAAAATTGATGAAATAATTT